>JBAMJV010007584.1:0-222499 GCA_037951105.1 Echinarachnius parma
TCAGGTCTCAAATTAGCACTGGCGGCCTGTCCCAGGGCCACTGACTGGGCAGGCTGGCGTACAATCATGGTTTGGGCCAACACAATCGGATAAGTCTTTATTGTAATTGTCTGACTTTTGACCACTGAGCAAAAAAGTTGATTTCTAGCATTGCATAAATATGCTTTATAATTTTGTTGGCATGTTTCCCTCCCCCCCCCCCCCCCCCCCCCCCAACATGGACAATTTTGTATTCCCTCTGCTTTGCCCCTGGTTTGAACCCCCCCCTCCCTCCTCCTGTCTAGTTTGAACCTTGGTATTCCACTGCAACCTTAAACCTGTAGGGTCCATGCTTAAACCTACCTGAGTCATACAGAGTCACTCACCAACAGCGGTGATGCCAGACATTTGATAATGATCATACATGTATTTATACAATTGCTGTTCCCTTTTACGATCGAGCAAATGAACCATAACATGTCCACAAATATGATAATGATCATATTTGTACAATTTGTTTTCCATAAGTTCACAGTCAAGCAAAAGAAATATTAAATTAATGTGCAACAAATATGATAATGATCATATTTGTACAATTGTTTAAGCCTCTCAATGTCTAGCAAAAGAATCAATAAATTAATGTGCACAAAAAAAAAAATAATGATCCTATTTGTACGAATGTTTTCCCTTTCAGTCTAGCAAGAGAATCATTACATAAATATGCACAAAGCCACAAACTATGATAATGATCATATTTCTACAATCATTTTACCCTTTTACAATCGAGCGAAGGAATGTACAAATTATGATAATGATAATATTTTGTACAATTGTTTTCCCCTTTCACAGTCGAGCAAACAAATCACTTAATGTACACAAAATAATGTTGACATTTTGTGAACTAAGATAAAAACTTTAATTTACTACTTTCTTTTAGATTCTACTGCTTTGGTTTTGTTTTCAATCTTGAATCTACTTGTGTGCGGTATCGTTTTTAAAATAGGAACTTAGTCCAAAAACTCAACTCTTACAAGCTTATTCAAGACAAAATGTTTTGTCTTTTTTCAAAAAAGCTCTGGAAGATGAAATAAAAGCCTTTCTTTCTTGAGTTTATGCATATTCATGTACATTACATGATTTACACATTAGTGACAACTTTCGAATCATAACCCACAACAAAAAAAAGAAACCTTAATTTTCATTTTCTCTGCATGCTGCCAACTCTCATAACCCTCACTCTGTAATACAGGAGGGAAGTATCGCAGGAGTACATTTTTTCCCCTTCAAAATAGCTCTAGAAGATGACGAAATTGCCTCATTTGCCCACTGAGTATATGCATTGAAATGATTTACACATAGTATCTTAGTCCGCTTTTGAATCGTAGCCTCAGAAAAACAAAACTTTAATTTGTCTTTTTTTCTCTTCTGTCAAATCTCATAACCCCTGATCTATTATATTAATACGGTAAGCTTCAACCCCCCAAAATGGTTCCCACTCGAGATATCCTCACCCCGAGGATTCGGCGACTTCCCGACCGTCGCGATCGAAGGATATACGTTTTGCGGAGGACAATAAGGCATTCCCGAGTCGCTCCCGCCCCGTGGTCGTCGTCCAGATCGAAGAAAAGGGAAAGTCAGCAATGTCAATTGCCCGTTTAAGACGCCGAGCATTGACTAACGATTTATCGCCGTAAAAGTATTTGTAAGAATATAAATTGGAGTAGATAAAACAAATAATATATCGAGAAACTATTTTAGATATAACACGTTGCGAAACTACCCAGGTTTTGATAAATATCAATATTTATATTACGCGGATGGTATGGTAATGATCGCTATTGCCGATTGGCATCGTGTTTGTAAGTGCATAGACGACAAAATGCGACAACTTCAATTTAGCTGCGGTTATACAACGCGCGATGGCTGTACAGCCGTGTATACACGTCGCGCAGTCATCTAATTACCCCACCGAACCGTAGTTTATTTGCATAGCTCACTGACCTGCTGACCATCGTCTCTGGTCACTATCTCATTCGCCCTACCGTACACGATACTATAATTGCGCCAGCTTGTGGTAAGATGTATTAACTCAGCCACGAAGCTACCATATGCAGTACCAGAAGAGACGCCTAGGGGGTGGGGGGGGGGGGGGGTAGGGGTAGAATGGACGGGGGAGGTATTATCTTCAAGAATATGAACAAAGGTATATACGCGGGAGAACTTAGTTTATGATATGAAACGTGTAGGGGACACGACGGGTTATTTGTCATACAGGCAATTGGAGCCGCGGGGGGGGGGGGGGGGGGGGGGGGGGTGCGGCGAAGCTACTTTATTAGCAAGAACACGAACATATATGTATTATTGTATCTATTTTAATACAAGCGGAACATTATGGATCATAATGAAATATGGGGGGATAACTGAATAACTTTGCGTGGATACTAAACCATCATGATTTTGTTATACATTGGTCGGATGTATCGTTGGACGGGGCCCCGACGGGTTGTGGGGTGGGATTGAATCGCCCGAGTCTATTTTGTCTTACTGTGATGATGACTGTGGGATATTTAGTAAAATTTTCAAGTGTTGTTATGTGATCATCGTCTTTCTCTTTCAAAAACCCGCGTATTTCCGCGGGTACAGCTAGTCTGTATGTAATACAGGAGGGAAGTATTGTAGGGATACATTTTCCCCTCCAAAATAGCTCTAGAAGATGACGAAATTGCCTCATTTGCCCACAAAGTATAATTCTGCATGGACATGATTTACACATAGTATGTTAGTCCGCTTTGAACTTTTGAATCATAGCACCAGAAAAACCAAACTTTAATTTTCTTTTTTTCTATTCTGCCAACTCTCATAACCTCTGATCTGTATTGAATACAGGAGGGAAGTATCGCAGGGGTACATGGCTTATTTTTAGCCCAAACAGGCTGATTTTAAGCCTTCAGATTTCGTTAGTCAATGTGAGTGGCGCATCCTGTCGGGAATACTGTCAGAAGCTGAGCTCTCGATCGGTCGACTATTTAACGAACCTAAATTTCTCTGATCAGAGCACGATCATCACATCCAATATGGGGTTGAATGATGCACTTCTGACATCTAACATGAACTTTAAAGGGATGGTTTTGTGTAAATTCCAAAACTGTATATATATATTAAATCTATGGCCCAGTTCTGATAATGAATCAAACTTTTTCTGATCAGAGTGGTATCATCCAATATGGGGTTAAATTGTGCACTTCTGACATCAACCGTGAACTTTAAAGGGATAATTTGGTTTAAAATCCCATGGCCCATCGCTGAATAACAAATAAGGCAAGTTTTCTCTGTCAGGAATACTGTAAGAAGCTGACAACGAAGCTGACAAAGCTGATGAAGCTGACAACAAATAACGAAGCCAATTTTCTCTGATCAGGGCACGATCATTACATCCCATATAGGGTTGAATGGTGCTCCTCTGACATCCAGCATGAACTTTAAGTCACGGTTAATTCACGTTCTGGTGTGGTTTTTGAGGATAGACTCAAAATAGCTTCTCCATGGTCCTGTTGCTAAAAAGGTTCTGAGATACATGTGTCAATGTGGGTTGGAATAGTACACATCTTAATACATCCAACATGAACTTTAAAGGGATGATTTTGTGTTTAATAATTCCAAAATGTATTTAAAATCCATTTGAGGTTAACTTTCTCCTGATCAGAGCAGGGTCATGAGTGAATAGTGCACTTCTTCAATCTAATATAAACTTTAAAGGGATGATTTTGTTTACAATCCAACATACTATTAGAGGGGCAAAATAAGTATTGAATTCTTGTGAATGTGTAACTCATGTATTTGTTTTGGCTGAAATACCCTATAAGTTCCATTTAAATGTCACTTTGAAATGTTGAAGATAACTAGTATATAAATTTAGGATAAAAATCTCATTCCTTTCCAAGATTTTGTCCTCGTACACAATCCATCATTTTGCCCACTCCAAGGTTTTGATTAGTTTTTCATGGACAGAGTTACAGTAGTCAAGATCTTTTACTGTTGACTTTCAGCTGTACATATTAATGGACATGTCATTGCAGATGACCAGTAAGGGTATTGTGTAGGCGTAATGATATTTTTGTAATTTGTTTAAATGAGGTTAAAACCCTAACATGTTTGCCAAGTTAGTGTATATATTAGGAAACCACTGTAAACCAATTTGCATAATTTGGCAATATGCCTGTGCAAACTTCCTAATGAAAGCAAATTAGCTATTAAATATATAATTGAGGGCAAAACAAGGAGTGTAGGTTTTTTTTTCTTCAAATGAAGGACAAATTGATTGTCCATCAGGATTTAATAAGGAGTTATAATTTGATAAGGTGTGATATTTTAGAGATCATGTAAGAGAAATTACAGGAAACTGACTATTGTTGCTTAGGAACAAATAATAGTTCATGATAGATTTTTTTTAACAGTTAAAGGGGTAGTTTAGTTTTGGATTAGAGGGCGCTTCAAGAAATAAATTTTGTGAGGTAACAACAAACTAGGTGCACAATTTCAAAGGCAGAATCAACTTTATTTGATCAAAATCAGTTCAGAAACAGCTGAAATATCCATAAATATATCTGATTGGAATAAATGTTGGGGACCAACATGTATTCAATAATTTAAGAAAATAAGTAAAAATCCTACACATAGTTGATAATATACCAAAGTGGCTTTAAAATTGTTTTTTTATTATCTCTCGATTAAATAATTTTTTGAACCAAACATAACATAAACATTTGTTCATGCAAAAATGGTTAAAACTTTCAGGTGTTTGGAGGGTGGCCTCTTGTTTAAATGACTGCTTTTGGAATGAAAACAGCCCTGTAACTTTAAAGGGGAGTTTAGTTTTGGTAGAGAGGGCGCTGCACATCACAATTTTTTTGTGAGGTAATGAAAAACCGAGTGTCGAATTTGAGAGAACATGCAATTTTAATGGCAGCATAAACTTCATTTGGTCAAAATCGACCCAGAAACGGCTGAAATATCAATAAATATATCTGATCTTATAATTATTTGGGGCCCAAATAATTAGATGATTTTTTCAAAAAATTAAAAAAAATGCTTGAACTTTTTCAAAAATTTTCAAAAGCATTTTTTAAATAGTTGTTGATGATCTCTCTATTTAATCATTATGTCAATAAAACATCACATGCACAATTTTGTATGAAAAGTGGTTGAAACCAATGCCTTTTTAGAAAGCGCCCTCGTGTGTTTTAATGGCTCTTTTTGAATGATAACGGGCTTTTTACTTGGTCGTTTGTAATTTTGTATACCTTTCGAGCATGGTGGAGTTATAACTATTAGTTTATAATGTTACTGTCCAGGTTTGGTTACTAAAGTTCAGCCTTACCAAAACTGTACTACCCCTTTAAACAATTGATACAAAATGGTGAGGCAGAAATGATGAAATTAGACAATGTTGCTAATATGATAATTCTGTCAAAAATGGTGTCATTGATCTTTTGTGCCTGATACATAATTTCAATTTATTTTGTTGTCCAATATTATTATAAGAGAAACAGGCTAAATTCCTGTTGAATTTGCTTATCATTTCCAGATACAATAAAGGCCATTCTAAATTGGTTTAAGTTTTTAACCAAGATGTGAGAAGGGTACATGTATATTAGTTGTTTGAGAGTTTTTCTACTGGAATACTCATCACTGAGTCAGAGGGCTAAATTTAACCAGCCTGATCTTCCTGGACCAAAAATCATCTGGCATTGGGTCTAAAATTATCATTCATGTGATCATGTTCATGCTGTGCTTACATTTAAAGGGATAGTTGAGTTTTGGTATAGAGAGCGCTACACAAAATAATTACTTGTGAGATAATGAAAAACTGAGTGTCAAATTTGAAAGAGCATACAATTTTAATGACAGTTTAAACTTTATTTGATCAAAATCGGTTCAGAAACGGCTGAAATCTCCATAAACATAACCATTTGTAATAATTGTGGGGCCCCACAAATATTTGATAATTTTAAACCAGCGTTTAAAAAAATGTATAAAATGCTTCCTCTTTTCAAAAATTTACAAAAGAGGTTTTTAAATAGTTGTTGATTATCTCTCTATCTAATCACTTTTTCAACAAAACATCACATGTACAATATTTTATTTTATATGGTTGAAACCAATGAGTTTTTAGAGAGCGCCCTCTTGCCTTGTAAGGGCTCTTTTTGAATGATAACAGGCTTTTTACTTATGCGTTTGTAATTTTTTATTCATTTGAGCATGGTGGATTTATAACTATTAATTTGTAATATAATGGTGCAGGTTTTGGTTACTAAAATTCAGTTTGACCAAAACAGTACTAATACCAAAACTCAACTATCCCTTTAAATCCTTCTTTTTTGGACCAGTTGGTATGCATACGTGTATCTTGTCAAATATGAAAGTTGAGAGGGCGATTGGGATCATATCAAAAGTTTCTGTGACATAAATCATGAATCATTTAGCTCTATTGTATCATTCATTAATAAATAAATGTTCATGTTGCACTTGCAATTATTTCTCTTTTTATCCTTCACTCGTGACTAATTTGCTAGGAATATCTTGTAATGTATTTGAAAGTTGAGATCATATCAAATGTTCTATGATAAAATCATGAATCATTAGGTCTAAAATTATCATTCCTGTGTAGATAATCATGTTAGGCTTTATATCATCATTTCTTTTTTAAATTTCACTCAAGGATGATTTAATAGGAATAAAAATGTGAAAGTTAAGAAGGCAATATGAATCATATCAAAAGGTTCTGTGACTTATATCAGGAATCATATAATTTATGTGTTGATTATCATGTTGTGCTTTATACAATAATTGTTTTTTGTTCATACTTCACTCATGAATAATTTGGTAGGAATATTAATATGAAAATTGAGAAGGCAGTTGGAATCATATCAAAGGTTCCGTGACCTGGTTCATCACTTGGTTATAGGCCTATAGTTTGCTGCCAAGATTCTTGTGATTAAATCTGACCTTCAATGATGATTAATAGTGATCAGGGTTGGGAAATGATGATTGAGAATTATTCTTAGTTTGAAATTGAATGAAATATGGCAATATTCATTTATATCTTACGTTAGATACCAAATTAATGATTTTTTAAAATCAGGGTTGGGTATAAAATGATGATTGAGAATTATTCTTAGTTGAAATTGAATTGAATACAGCAATATTCATTATTCTATACCTAACAAAATACAAATAGATATCAAGTAATTTTTTTTTATCAGGGTTTGGTAAATGATGATTGAAAACTATAAACTACAAAGTGAAATGAAATACATGTACAGCAAGAAATATCCTCTACATTTTAGTGTGCCCTAAATCAATTTAACATTTAATAGAGATTGTGTTCTATGATAAAAATCAATCTTGAATATATGCATAATAATCTGATCCAACGGTATTTGCGATATGATACTGTGCTGTAATCAGCTGTAATATGAAAATGAGTTTGATTTTTTCCCTCTTAAAATAGATGGAGAAAAACTTGTACAACTCAGTGAAGTCCTTAAGTGCATCAGGCCATTGGCCTGACGATAATCATTTTTTAATAAGAGGCATAATCTTTTGGTAGTTTCTGGCTATTTTTTCACATTTGTATGAAACAAACATATTTTTACTGTTTATTCTAAACATTTATTTTTCTTGATTTCTTTGTTTGCTTTAGAATTGATGGAGAAAGACTTTCACAACTCAGCAAAGTCATTAAGTGCACCAGGGCCCCGTTTCATGAAAGGGTCTTGGTTAATCTCTTAAAGACCATTGTATCATCTTATCTTATTTGGTGCAGAGCTAGTAACTACTAAACAAAGCATTTTAATTTCCAACGGCTATCGACGCTCTGTGTGGAACGCACCGTAGCTCCCCGCCAGATAAGATAAGACAACAGTCTTTAATAGCTAGGACCCTTTCATGAAACGGGGCCCAGGCCTCTGGCCATTGGCCCGATGTTAATCGTTATTTCATTTTAAGATGCATACAATCTGTTGGCGGTTTCCTCTTTTTTTTTCACATTTATATCAAGAAGTATATTTGTATTATTAAATTATAAAGATTTTTTTCTTTCTTGATTTCTGTGTTTGCTTTAGAATTGATGGAGAAAGACTCTCACAACTCAACAAAGTCCTGAGGCTCATAAGACTCGGCAATTTCAGGTAATGCCGGGTAATTCCAGTAGTGCTGTGTCAAAAGATAGCAACTTGTATTTTGGGCGGGTCAAAATTTGTTCCTTATTTTTTAGATTCAATCCAATAATTTGTTTTCTTATGTTGAAATGCAGGGAGAGATCATTTTAGTTGTCAACTAAGGGAACATAGTTTAGTGACTAAAAAACTTTGCATTGCTTACCCCCAAAAATAAATAGCAGTACTTACAAATCCTTGTGGTCTTATGAAATATGGGCCCTATTGTCAATTGACCTGTATTACAAATGTACACCGTGTCCCAGAAAAAACGAAACCGGGTTTCATGGCAGAAATGTTATGTTATAATGAATAATTTCCTTGGTGATATATATATGTCTGAAAAGCTATGTGTCTCTTCTTTTATTTGATATACAACTTATGGCACATAATTCACGCATGACTGAATTAGAACGATAGAAAGTGGTGTTACCAAAATTCAATTTGCGCGCAGAAATTGCAAGTTTGGGTGAGGTTTTGGGGAGAGTTTTAAGAGTAGTAAACGTACTTATTTTGATAAAGGACAGACACCGCATGAAAATTCATAATTTTATCTTTTATATGACACCTCATGATTAAAAAATAAATGATATATGCCAGAGATCGAATACAATGAAAACATGCTTGATTCCAGCCCAAATGAGTAACTTTCCTGATCTAGCCTGTTTCCTGATCCCCATGTTTGTGTAAATTCACTCATGCATCAAAGTCCATTGTCAGCTGCTAGTCAGGAAAGCTGAGCGACTTCTTACTCAACTTTCACTCATTCGGGCAGAAATCAGGCATGTTTTCATTGTATTCGTTCTCTGGCATAAATCATTTATTTATTTTAGCATGAGGTGTCATGTAAAAGATACAAATATGAACTTTTATGTGGTGTTTGTCCTTTTTAAAAATAAGTACGTTTACAACTCTTAAAACTCACCCAAACTTCAAATTTATGCGTGCAAATTGAATATTGGTAACACCACTTTCCATTGTTCTAATTCAGTCATGCTTGAAGTATGTGCCATAAGTTGCACATCAAATGAAAGAAGAGACACAGAGCTTTCCAGGCATATATATATCATCAATTAAATGATTCATTATGACAGAAAATTTCTGCCATGAAACCCGGTTTCGTTTTTTCTGGGACACGGTGTATAGTAGACCCAACTGTTTCCTCTATGTTGCCTATTTAATAGGTATGTGGACAAGCCGCTCAACCTTGGTGAACTGTCAGGCAACCATTTCAACATCATACTGAGGTAAGTAATAATGGTTCAGTGGAGAAGGAATATATATATTTTTAACTCATCGACTGCCAGTGTTGCACATTTGCACCATACAATACACATAAATGCTACACAAATGTAAAATCTCTGGCACTCAAAGTGTTAATCTAACTATATTTAGTTGATTATCATGTACAATGTATCCTTTCTTTTATTTGTTATTTGTTTTTATTTTCTACATTTTCAAATTCAAATATGTAATACAATTTAAACAAAAGATACAAATATTTTGTACTGTAATGTACAAATTTATAAAATGTTAATTCATTGAAGCTTGCCTTTAAAATAATGAACGTTTAAATAATAATACAAAAGGCTGGGGGCCTTGTGGAAGGGAGATCTCTCTACTTTTTTAATAATGACTCATTTTTGAATGAATCAAGTGGGCACAAGAACAGAATCATTCAAAATATCTCTCATGATCTGTTACTGTTTGACTACATTAAATATAAAGCTTGAATCGTTTTTAACTCTGAAACCTCAATCAGGTCCTCATTTTTTAGTTTAATATGATTCTTGCAATTGTAATGTTTGTTTTTGGAATATTTGTGCACTGGGAAAATCCCTTTGATTCCTGTGTCCATCCAACCATCCTTAAAGTGGTCCATTAGTTTGGTGAAAATTGAACTAAAATCACTTGGAGCTTTCACACTTTGCTTGTACTTTGTTGTTTGGCGTATGGTAAACGAAAAATGAACTGGGTTTTTATTTTTCAAATGTCTCCCTAATTATGAAGCGTCTGTAGATGCTTTCGACCGTACTCAAGAGTATCCGAATTTGGAGACTAAATCCTCCCTAGTATCCGAATTTGGATACTTCACACGAACGATCGAGATAAAATCAGACATGGATTTACTCTTTTTTTCACTAGGCAAACATTATTCCTTTTTTATGAAAATCTCACATATCATTCTCAAGAATCTTCCAATGATATTGGTACCTACGAGTTGATGAAATCCCCATAGACTGTACACAACCCACTCGGTTCCTGTGGTTAAGGGGTTAAGTCTCATACATCACTTTTTAGGAGAAATATAAAGCTCATGGATCACTTTAATATCAAACTTGAAACTTGCAGACAAAAAAAAGTGTGTTTAGGGAGGGGAAATGACACACTGGTTACCACGGTGACATGGTTCTCCAAGTTTCCTTAGAGCATCCAGGAACGTTGAGACTGCCGCACAATGTGCGATCAGCTCCGATGATAAACCGCGAAGTCTGTTGAAGAGAAGTCCTGCACTCGGGCTAGGGATCCGGATACGGATCTCTATGAATTTTTAAAGAGGAATCATAAGAGGGAATTTGAGCAAAATCATTCAAGAAATAACTGCTATGACTGAATGTGATCGGAAAATTGACATTTGCCTATTGAAATTCCAATTTTTTGTTTGTGGAAACGATGGGAAACGAAGCTCACATTTTTTTGCAAGAAATTTATTGTATACATGTAGTATTTTAGTTGACATTTAAGCCATATTCTAGCTCAAATAGTTCTCAAAAAATGTATTACCAAGAAGGCTTTTGTACAATGTCTACAAAACATATGGCTAGGTATCTATGAATGTCATTACATGTTTTGTTTTTGTTTTTGCTCTGTTAATTTCAAACTTCAAACATATATTTGTTCTTGTTTCTCAAGTGACTTTGCTCAAAATTTCACAGATGATCCTCTTATTCATATTCTTTCATTGATAACAACTGTTTTCCAGAGTGTAAATTGACAGATACAGGAATTGCATCATGATGATGGACTCTATTATTAAAGGGATCTAGTACCTTTGTTGGCATGTGCAGAAAGTGATGAATGGTTGGTAAAATGTGTAGTTTTGTGATTCAATATGTCCTCTGAGTATTGTGCGAAAATGTCATGTTAAATGGATGTTACATGGCCAAGTAATGAGCACAAATGTGAAGCAATAATCCCCAACTCATTGCACTGACTTCGTACACAGTTATGACTATCCAGTGGATAGTTAAAAATATGAACACTTCGATCATAAATATCTTTTTAATGAAAGGGAAATTTGAAAAAAACAAAACGTGTTCCATGCTTCTATTGGTAGTGCATATACAACATGCATATACAACCACTAGATTTCTAATTAAGTTCTGTGGATTTGGACAATGTTTACTAGATCCCTTTAAAAATGGCATGTATGGAAACCTCAAAAAGAGAACAATGAGAAGAGAGGTGCGATGGTGTTAAGAACATGCTCTTGAGTAGAATCGTCAGGGCTCTGTTATAAAGCATTTCCAAGTGGAAATGTGCAATTATAATGATTGTTGCTACTCTGGCAACAGCTTTAATGCACCATGCTGATTGGCTGGTGACATAGTAACTAATTGGATTTTTACAACAATTGGGAAAGTTTTTATTGAACAGGTCCCAGAAGTGTAACTCTATAGAAACCAACATATACATGAACATGAAACAAACAATTATATAGAAACCAACATATACATGAACATGAAACAAACAATTATATAGAAACCTTTAATATTGCGTTGTTTGAATCTGTACCACTGGCATTGTAAGATAAACATTAAGTGAAAAGGGCAGTATGACATTTCAAAACTTGTTTCAGTGGTTATGTTTCCATGGCAACCGATGGAAGATCGCCAGGACAAAGATTCTGATAAGGTCAATTAAAGTGAGGAGATCAGATAAAATTAATATGTCTGTCAATGACTTACAATTTGTGTATCACTAATCATGATTTGATATGATTTGTAATTAATTTATAAAGTAAAATAAGTTTTACACATAATATTGCATCTCCCCAAATCTACATGTACATGTAGATATTCAATTCTTTGGAATGTGTCCGCCCCTAAACAGATTTGAATCTTGTTGCAAAGCCGTGCCAGTATCATTTTGATAAAAAGTTATATGATCTTGATCTAGCAGATCTCAAAAGTAGCGATGGCTGCTGGCTGTTGGCCACAAATAAGTTGTGGTAAGCCACAACATTTTGGTTGTCCAATCAGGAAATGACGTTTTGATTGATTTTTATCAAGTATCCCCATAGGTGGGAGCAATATGACCTTTTTTTGTGAATTATTCAAATTTCATAGAAGAAAAGTTGTTCTGGGCTACCTGAAAACTTGCTCAAGATCTGCCCAACATAGCAACTACTAATTTGTGCTTGGTGGATTGAAAATACTATATGGTATTTACAAAGGATCTCTCCAAGTCGTCAGGCAACGACACACATAAAGAGGAATTTGGTAATGTTGTTGTTGTTATTTTATGGCAATCAGTCAAACTTGACTATTGTTGCCAAATGGTGGCTACTCATAAAGGGCACATTGCATCTTTTGGCCCTCGCTGCATATCATTATTATTACCCCGGTCATCGGATACACACTGCAATCAATCCAGCACCTAAAGTGCAAATTTTCCACTCCATTGGAAGCATTCAAGCCAGACACCTTTGGAAGTGCACACAGTGCTAGGGAACCACGTTCCAATCCTTCACATATTCATACACCAGGGTCGAGAGCAGCAAATGTGGATACATTTTCTTGCTGAAAGAAAACCGCGATGGGTACATTCTGGTCTTGAACTTGGGACCTCACGAACGGAAGGCACATGCTCTACCAATCTTGCCACATCACGTCCACAGTAGTGAACTGGTACAGTTAAGTGTGCAAACAACAAATTTCTAGTTCCCAGGGTTAGCTGGTTTAGACTACTAAGTTAACCCTAGGTAGCTGGTTTAGACTACTAAGTTAACTTAGTACCTACTAAGTTAACCCTAGGTAGCAACTAAAATATCATGTATTTCATTCTTAGCTACGTCATCCAAAATTGACTTAGCATTCAACTAAGCTAGCAGGCTTTTATGAATATGGACCCTTGGGGGTGTTGCCTAAAGATTTGCGATTAATCGCAAAGAAAATGCGCCTAAACGCGCAAATCTGATTGGCTCAAGTGCGGGTATATCCTGACTTGGGATTATTTGCAACTTTGTGATTAATCGCAACTCTTTATGCAACACCCCCCTGATCTATAGTGCTCCCCCCCCCCCTCATGGCCCCACACATTGCCCCCTTGTTCCCCTAGCTCCACCACTGATGAAGATGAGTGACTCGAGATATTTCTTTTGTCAGTTATGAAACATGTGGCTCCAGCTGCCCCTGTGAATCAAAGTGACGAGAGGAATGTAGGACATTGTCAAGGGAAGGCCGTCGCTACTGAAGAGTGATGACGTACATACAAAGTATATATGATTTCATAAGTGAGCCCGCCCTTGCCCAATTGTAACTGTCCCTTTTCTCCCTTTCCTTTACTTTCTCCTTTCATAGTATGATTTTGTATTGTTTGCTATTCACTTCTTTTTTTTGTGGATCAACGAACATCGATGTGAAGTAATGTTCTTGTTGAATGACTTAAATTTAAATTCTAGCTGTTCTAGCATTGATTTTTTTAAACTATGGGAACCAATGATTGGGCCATAGATTCTAGATCCATAGATAGGCTACCATTTTATTCAAAATTAATTAATATCTGTTTCGGATTGAAACAAACTGAAAAGAAAATATATATATATTTATTTATATTTCATGTTTATTATATTTAACCCTTTTCTTATTTTTTCCTTTATTTATGTGGTCGACATATGGAAGGAAATTGAATGCAGCAAAATGTGTAATACCACATGTTGATGGTTAGAGAGGATATTGTGTCAAATCAAAAACTAAATAAATCAAACTGTTACTAAATATTGTTTGAGAGGGGAAGCCAATTAGAAGGAGATGATAGGATAATGTGCCTCTTTTAATACACAGATAAGTATTTCCTGTTTCTAGTAGTTTCCATATTTTGAATTAAGATGATTTCCTAGATTGCTATGGTAGCCAAAATGTGGAAACCAAGACTCTTGTTTTTGCTGAAAATTACAAAATTGTATGAATGATTGTTATTTAACCAATTCATGACTACTTATCCATAATGTACACCCAGCCCGATTATTTTCTGAACAGTTCTGAATGGATTTTAGACTTGGGGAAAGGTTGGAAATTTACAAAATAGTTTACTGTTACCTTTTGACATTTATTGCAAAATCAAGTCAAGATATTGTGAATAATCTGTGAATTTTAAGATATTAAACAAAATAATGATGTGGTATTAAATCTAACTGGAGCAATCAAAATGAAAACATACTCTTGGTTTTTTTTTTCACATTTCTCTCATTATGTCATTATCACATATAAAGCAAAATCTACTCTTTTAAAAATGTTAATTGTAATGCCAGGTGTACATGTACATAAATAAGAAATTAGGATAATTAAAAGACACACACACACACAAAAAGTAAAACAGTATGGTATTTCTAAGATATGTCTCTAGAGTTGCTTTGTAAAACTATCAACAACAACAAAATAAAGATAAAAAGGCTTGAATATTTGCTTAAAATGTAAGAGAATAAAATGTTATTGAGAGGTCTCGATCACCATATGATACATCCATACAACAGAGATGATCAACGCCTCGACTGAATGAATGTACAAAGTCTATGGGGCTTTCAGAATCTTGAAGCGAAGGGGTTAAGTAATTTAGATCACAAGACCTTTGGACTATTATTAAATTGTAATATGTCATCTGTTATATTTTTGAGAGTCGATATATTAAATAAGCTTTCGATCCTTGCAGAATCGTTGTGGGAGGCAAAACGACTGTTATAGACATAATGTATATATTCGTTTGAAATTGGAGGGGGTTTAAAACTTAAGTTTCAGCATTATTTTCTCTCGTTATCTTTTTGAAAAGGCAGGAAACATAGAATTATGGAATTAATCGATATTGAATAGGAAGATGAACATTATAAGAATATCATGGAGCAGGAGCCGTCTTCTGCTATAAGCTTTTAATACATGTAGGTACAAAGGATTCTTATTAAATTTGTTGCTGTTGCTGTTCAGATTTGTTGGGGTGGAGAAAGCAAAAGTCACATGCTGTATCATGCGTTTTTCTCGATGTCTCAAAATATTTCTTAGTTGATATCAAGCGTGGTACATAATTAAGATGTTCTTGTGGGAGAGTAGATACACGAGATGTCATTAGTTCATATGAATCAATAATTAAAGCAGTAAAACCTGTCTATAGCAGCCAACCTGTCTATACAACATGTCCCAAAAATAATTACAACGGGACTTTCTGCAACGATAACTTTAAAATAGCAGATCAATCAGAATGATATTTCAGGGTATGAAACTATAACTTATTACCTACATCTTGCAGAAAACCCTATTCGATTTGCTTCAGTGGTCATGGAGAATGAGGATCTTTTGTCAATCATGTCATGTGTCCATTTTCGTTCATAACGCGTGAACACAATGGACAACACGTCTCCTTACATTACAAAACCTGGAGGGAAGGGACATCTGACATGATTGACAAAAGATCCTCATTCTCCATGACCACTGAAGCAAATCGAATAGGGTTTTCTGCAAGATGTAGGTAATGAGTTATAGTTTCATACCCTGAAATATCATTCTGATTGATCTACTATCTTTAAAGTTATTGTTGCAAGAATTATAATATAACCTGTCTATAGAGGTCATCCGTATACAGTGGTCACTTTTCAGCCACCTGTCTATATACATGTACATATACATGTAGTCCCAACAAAAGTGATCCCTTGCAGAAAAAAATATAGAACCTGTCTTTTGAGGTCATCTGTCCACAGTTGCCACTTTTCAATGTGTTTTTTTTTTTTAGGTGGTCACTATACTGAGGTTTGACTGTAAAGATGTGAGACATTTGTGACCAGCTACATGTATAGCAAAACCCGGCACTTGTCAGTAAAAATCAAAATGTAGATTTTCATACCATTACAAAGGCCTCATCACAAGCTTTCAGTTGATCCTTTGTTCTTACTAATTAGTCAATAATTGGCGAAGATATGATCGTTTCGATTTTACAATCATAGGTCTTCTACACACATTGTGTGAACTTAAAATGCCCATTTCTTCAAAACATGAATTACCGACAAGTGCCGGGTTTTGCTATAGCCGGTCGCATTTTGGTTTGGACTTTGCACAGTCAAAGTACTCTGACTTGTAGTATTTAATGAGATGTTTGTAAATGATGAAATCCCTTTCTTTCTGATTTGTCTTCAATAGGTTGGTAGAGGCCACCAGGGATGAGGTTGATGCTGCGATGACATCTCTACGTGAAAGGGGTTTCATCAACTACTTTGGTATGCAGCGGTTTGGCAACTCCCTCGTCGCGACTTACTTTGTGGGCAGGTAAGGGAATAACTTTAATCCTGATATTATCATTGATGTGCAGTATTGTCCTATGTGAAAGAGGTTTCATCAACTACTTTGGTATGCAGCGGTTTGGTAACTCCCTCATCACAACTTACTTTGTTGGCAGGTAAGGGAATAACTTTAATCCTGATATTATCATTGATGTGCAGTATTGTCCTATGTGAAAGGGGTTTCATCAACTACTTTGGTATGCAGCGGTTTGGCAACTCCCTCGTCGCGACTTTCTTTGTGGGCAGGTAAGGGAATAACTTTAATCCTGATATTATCATTGATGTGCAGTATTGTCCTACGTGAAAGGGGTTTCATCAACTACTTTGGTATGCAGCGGTTTGGCAACTCCCTCGTCGCGACTTACTTTGTGGGCGGGTAAGGGAATAACTTTAATCCTGATATTATCATTGATGTGCACTATTGTCCTACGTGAAAGGGGTTTCATCAACTACTTTGGTATGCAGCGGTTTGGCAACTCCCTCGTCGCGACTTACTTTGTGGGCAGGTAAGGGAATAACTTTAATCCTGATATTATCATTGATGTGCAGTATTGTCCTACGTGAAAGGGGTTTCATCAACTACTTTGGTATGCAGTGGTTTGGCAACTCCCTCGTCGCGACTTACTTTGTGGGCAGGTAAGGGAATAACTTTAATCCTGATATTATCATTGATGTGCAGTATTGTCCTACGTGAAAGGGGTTTCATCAACTACTTTGGTATGCAGCGGTTTGGCAACTCCCTCGTCGCGACTTACTTTGTGGGCAGGTAAGGGAATAACTTTAATTCTGATATTATCATTGATGTGCAGTATTGTCCTATGTGAAAGAGGTTTCATCAACTACTTTGGTATGCAGCGGTTTGGCAACTCCCTCGTCGCAACTTACTTTGTTGGCAGGTAAGGGAATAACTTTAATCCTGATATTATCATTGATGCAAATTAATTATATTGTCCTATGTGAGAGGGGTTTCATCAACTACTTTGGTATGCAGTGGTTTGGCAACTCCCTCATCGTGACTTACTTTGTGGGCAGGTAAGGGAATAACTTTAATCCACCCATTAATACTGGCAGAGTCGGGTAGGAATATAAGGAACTTCACCAAAATTAGTATATAGGGAGTACCCCCTCTCCTTCTCCCTCAAGAATGCACACAAACTCAAACAAGCATGATGTATTAATGACAACACGCTATTAAATCATGATAGATGTGACACAGAAAATGAAAACCATAAAATGGGCAGGAAAATTAATTAAATGTGTGAGTAAAAATCAGCAAAATGAATTACGGGAGACAAGATCATCAAGATTTGCCAATCACCCTCTTCGGTTTCTTATTTCAGTTGGTCTGCTAGGCTTTGGTTTTAATAGTGATTCCAAATTTAGGTTCATTTGTAGCCTGATACTCGGAACGTAGCAACTTTGAGGATGAAAAACTAGGTCATGGATTTAAAGGGAACCAACATCCGTTAAAAAAAAATCTTGAATGAATGAGAGTGTTTAGTTTAAGTCATTCCAACACAACTTGGACATAAATATGTAAAC
The DNA here is from genome assembly GCA_037951105.1 of Echinarachnius parma. NCBI lineage: Eukaryota > Metazoa > Echinodermata > Echinoidea > Clypeasteroida > Echinarachniidae > Echinarachnius > Echinarachnius parma. The sequence continues at coordinate 18,280 of JBAMJV010007584.1, forward strand.
TGTTTCTATTCTAATGTACATTTGTATAATCTATTATCGTAAAATAAACATTTTACAAATTTTTACTAACAATTGTTAAAAAATAGTCCGCAAACAAATTATTATAGGAAATTTTTATATGGAACTAAACCATTATATAAGGTCCTATTGACAACCCATATGAGCACTTGCATGGGTCTGCAGAAAGTTGTTATGTTCAGGGTGGATAAATGAATAGATCAACTCCCTGAACAAACACTGCTTTATTAAATACAGATCTTCTCCAAGTCTTTTCCATTATTACGGAAAATATATATGACCATGTATTTTGGGGTGTTGTTTCCCTTTAACGCAGAAGGGTATATTGAGGACATGGGATCTAGGGCATTTGTCAGCTGACTTCTTTATAGTTCAATCGCATACGAGGCTGTCGTTTTGTCACTTTATTCTGCCGAAAGAAGAAGCCCAGTAAAAGACTGTTATAAAATATGTCTTGAGATATATTAAAGGCACCCACACAATGTCAATTTTTCCAGAAGAAATTAACAAATCTTTGATATGGCGGCCACAAGGGTGCCGTGGCTATCCTGCAGTCGCCGTGGCATTTTTAGTTTCTAGCACCGTCTATTAAGCTGTCTGAACTAAAGATTGTTTAAAGTTGCATTCTTTTTTATAATCACAGCGTATGGATGTTATGAGACCTGTTATTAACATAACAAAATCATGTTACATGTCTATAACAAACAATTTTCCTGTTAAACTGCAAAAATATATTCTTATTTTATTGTTTATTGTTCAAACAAAGTTATTTCTCTTGTCTCTGGGTGTTTATTATAGAGGGAGGCAACTGTATTGACTACACAATCTGGAATTGAGTTAAATAGTTATATTTAGTGCCAAGTAGGATTCATTTTGTCAGACAACCCTCAGAATACCCTTGGAATTAGGAATCTGAGGCTGAAGTGGCCATAAAAGGATGACACTGTGGTACAGGCATAGATCCCAGGGGGGGGGGGGGGGGGGGGGAGGGGTTATGATATACATGTATCAACCGTATGTCCACAGGGATATTTTAAACACCAATTTAAAAAATGTCTCCACGTTGGAGGAGGTAAACCCCCTCCAATACCGCCCCCGCAATAGATGTGCATATTTATGTTTGTGTGTTTGGGATGTATGTGTGTAGGTTTGTTTGTGTTTGTATATCGGTCTAATCACGAGGAAGATTTAAGTCATGCTTTCTTAAACTTAAGTATATTTCCAAGGTATGCACCAGATTGCATATTTTAAAGTGAAAAATTACAAAAGCACCCTGCCCCCTTGGGCATGGTTGCTCCGCTCCCTCACATCATCCCCCCCCCCCCCCCCCCCCCCACTTCTCAAAACAGATCTAAGCCACTGCACTGTGACAACGGTCCAAACAAAGTTTTTTCTCTGATCTCAAGGCGGTTATCATACAGGGGAGTCAACGTATAAATTTAACAAACTGGAATTGAGTGACAATGGCTACAGTATGTTTGGTGCCAAGTAGGATTCATTTTTCTTGGATTATACCCTCTGAGAAGTAGGAATGTGAGGGTGAAGTGGGCGTTTTAGGATGACAAAGTTATTTCACTGGTCTCAAGACGTTTTTTAGGGTGTCACTCTACTGTATTTAAAAGCCAACTGTGCAAACTGGAATTGAGTGACAATTATTAAGGGCTATATGTGGTGCCAAGGAGGATTTATTTTGTTGGATGTACATGTATAGCCTCGGGGAAATTAGCTAGGGAATGTTTAGGTGAATTGGGCGTATATTAAAGGATGACACTGTGACATGAGTTATGAGTGCTAAAGACAATGGCCCTGTCACTCACAGGCTTCATAATAGGGTCTATCATAACATGTCTTAGAAGAAGAAAAAATTGATTGATAAGGGCTGCTTTGGTTCCATTGTCTGCCTCTAATCACAAGCCCTTTCTCTAACTCATTTTGTGCTTCGATTTACCTCCCATTGCCAAGTTTTTCAGGATTTAGTCCATTGGTTATATTTAATCCAGAAAAAAGATATGATGTTCATTGATTTAATATATAAATGGTAACGTTACAGTTATAAACACAGGGTTTAATTCAACCTGGATTGGATAGTTCAACCCAATGGACTCTTTATGGCCTGTTACTTTACAGAGTTAATTCATGTCTGTAGCGCCAATCTTGCTTTTATTTGCCCGACTGGACCACGAGGTAAAAAAGTTAATTTTTTTGCTTTTATTAACTCTCAGAATAAGTTAACATTTGTAGTGACAAAGTGGCTATACATTTATACGTCCTAAATGTAGGGCTTTGGTGTGTTTTACGGTCATTTGTACTATTACTTAATGCCCTTTTGTCGGCCTTCATGTTCATGTATGATGAGAGATTTTATTTATGACTGTCTGGATGAATCATGTGTTGAGTCATATGGTCAACTCAAACCCCCTTGGACCAGAGGCTTATTTGTTACAAAGGAAGGGGTAGAAGAAGAGTTTTCACAATGAATCACCTCAAATTACAACCTAAAATTTTGTTGGGGAAAGAATTCAGTGATGTGAATTTAAAAATCAACCCTTGGTTGATAAGGGGGAAGGGGGAATATGGCTAATGGAGAAAGAGAGGGGGTAGAAGAAGAGTTTAGTACGCAAGTTGTAAAACTCCTCAAACTACAACAAAATTGTTGAAAGAATTAAATCGAAACCGAACAAAATGTATTCATAAATCAACATAGGTGCCCCCTACACCTTGTTTCTTGTCTGATACCGTTGATACTGTACATACGTTGCCCCTGAGTACATTAATTAGAATAATCATTTCTTTTGTCTACCCCTTGATTATATGGGAACCGGGTGGGTTGTGTACAAGCTCTAAGTGGATGTCGATTTCAGAATCTCAAAGGGAACAGGTTAACCCCTTGACTACGGGAACCGGGTGGTCTATGTACAAGCTCTATGGAGATTACAGAATCACAAAGGGAACGGGTTAACCCTTGACTACGGGAACCAGGTGTTCTATGTACAAGCTCTATGGAGATTTCAGAATCACAAAGGGAACGGGTTAACCCTTGACTACGGGAACCAGGTGTTCTATGTACAAGCTCTATGGAGATTTCAGAATCACAAAGGGAACGGGTTAACCCTTGACTACGGGAACCAGGTGTTCTATGTACAAGCTCTATGTGGATTTCAGAATCTCAAAGGGAACAGGTTAACCCTTTGCCTACGGGAACCTTGTGGGTTGTGTACAAGCTATATGTGGATTTCAGAATCTGGAAGGGAACAGGTTAACCCTTGACTACGGGAACCTTGTGGGTTGTGTACAAGCTCTATGTGGATTTCAGAATCTCGAAGGGAACAGGTTAACCCCTTGACTACGGGAACCGGGTGGTCTATGTACAAGCTCTATGGAGATTTCAGAATCACAAAGGGAACGGGTTAACCCTTGACTACGGGAACCAGGTGTTCTATGTACAAGCTCTATGGGGATTTCAGAATCACAAAGGGAACGGGTTAAATGGAGGCTGGCCTTGAGTCTTTCCAGCTAGGTACCATCAGCACCCAGGTGCTGTGTGCAAGCTGTATCTGCTCATCTCGATAAATGATGGAAAGTTGCCAAATTCATCTCAAAGTCGAGATCTGAAAAAAGAAAGAATTTAATTTGCATTACAGGACTATTACTCACTTACTTTTATATACCGTCACGTATCGACTCTATAGACATAACCCCTCAAGAGTTATACTCTTGGATGAGTTTGTTACAGCAGTAATACAAATTTAAAAATCTTCAGGAACTTTTTTTTATAAGGGATGAGGAGATAATTTGCCTCATTTTGTATTTCTTGTGCAGGCACATTAATTTAAGAGATATATTTAGAAAGAAATCAACTTTCATTTGCAATGCAGGGCTACTACTCACTATCATTTACATACATTTATGTATCGATCCTCAAGAATCATACATCCTTGGTTGAATGTGTCACAGACTTACCGTAGTAATTAAAATATTTTTTTCCCTGTAAGTTTCAAAGAAAAGATTTTGTCCTCACTTTCTCATGCTTCTCAGTTTCTCATGCCAACACATTAATATCAGAGATATCTAGAAAGGATTTTTTGTTGTTGCATTACAGGTCTTATTACTCCCTCACTCTTTATACTGTCATGTATCGATCCTCAGGAATCATAAACCCCTTCTTAATCAAGAAAAATAGTCGTGGTAATGTCCCGTAGATTAAGAATCAGTCCAAAGGCTCACCGCGTGTTTTACGACCTGATCCCCTACTGTTTCTCATCCACACGTCGCTCGTGTAACATCGAGGTGAGGTTTATTTTTCCCAATTAAGAAAGGGTTTCAGTTTCTCATGCCAACACATTAATATCAGAGATATCTAGAAAGATGTGTTGTTGTTGCATTACAGGTCTTATTACTCCCTCACTCTTACATACTGTCATGTATCGATCCTCAAAAATTATACATATCCTTGGTTGATTGAATGTGACATTATGTAGCAGTAATTTAGTGACAAACTTTTTTTTCTTCTGTATTTTTGAAAGAAAAGACTTTGGCCTCACTTTAAGTTTCTTGTGCTAACACATTTAATTCAGAGATATCTGGAAAGAAATTTTGTTTTCATTTGTAATGACAGGGCTACTTCTTAGTCACTCAAACATACTTTCATTTATCAATCTTCAAGAAACATACTTTACCATTATATTCTTGGAAGAATGTGTCACATCAGTGCCCCGCTGCAGGAAGAGATTGTAAAGTTGCAATAATTGCTTGTAATAGATCATCTGACTAAATGCACAATTCAGATTGGTTCAAATGTGCATATGTTATGACTTGCAATCGATTGTAACTCTTTCTGCAATGGGGCCCAGTAATGTAAAGATTTCCCCCTTTTTTTTGTTTGAGAAACTGAAAGTGATCTAGTAACTTTGTTGACATGTGCATAAAGCGATGAGTGGTTGATACAATGTTGTTATCTGATATGTCCACTGGGTGTTGTGTGAAAATTTCAAGTTAAATGGACTTTATATGGCCGAGTAATGAGCAAAAATGCAAAGCGACATTCACTAACTCATTGCACTCACTTTGTACATGGTTCTGACGATCCGTTGGATAATTTGACATCTGAACACTTCAATCGTAAATATCTTTTTACCGAAAGCGAAATTTGAAAAACCGAAACCTGTCCCATGCTTTTTTTGTTAATAAGAATACAACAAGGTATGAGGGAACCACTAGAATTTCAATTAGATTTTGAGGATTTGGACAATGTTACTAAGTCCCTTTAAGGAATCTGGTCTCATTTCGAGTTTCACATGCCAACATATTAATTTGAGAGAGAGATTGTACATACCTCCATGTATCGATAATCGATCCTCAAGATCTGTTACTTCATTTTTTAAATGAAATAATATGGCCTCGAGTTTCTTGTGCCAACACAATCATTCTAGAAAGAGGTTATTAACTTCATTTTCATTTCAGTGGGTATTACTCACTCTTACCTTCATATTCCCAGAGGGGAATGTGTCACAGTTGTAATGATTACAAAAATGTTTAAACAATTCATTTTAAAATCCTTTGGCCTCAGTTTGCATTCCTTGTGCCAACTCAAGAAGTTTGCAAAATGTGTTCAACAAAAATGAGAATGTAAATGTATATGTTATCAGTTATGATTATATGTTTTGCACATGGTTTATATATATATCTGTAGTACCCTGGGAACTTTTATTAAAGGGATCTAGTAACTTTGTTGACGTGTGCAAAAAGTGATGAATGGTTGATACAAAGTACATTGTTGTTATCTGATATGTCCACTGGGTATTGGACGTTAAATGGACGTTATACCGTAGAACACCATCGTCAAGCACCCCTCAAGCACCTATACGCATCTTGCTTTTCAAGACGTTTCCATGAGATTCACCTACATTATTATCCTTTATGAATATTCCTCACCATTATTTGCATTCTTGATTAAAGTTTCCCGTTTGGAGAGAGAGCAGACGCTCTTTAAAAGCAAGATTCATATAGGTGCTTTGGGGGTGCTTGACGATGGTGTTCTACGGTATGGCCGAGTAATGAGCAAAAATGCAAAGGGGCCATTCTTGGTCACGTGTGTGACCCAAAACAAGACAAATTTTGAAATGGGATGCTTATATTTCAGTAAGTATGAGACTATAATGATTTTTACTTCATATGTGACTTGAATATGGTGTAGTCTTTCAAACTTAACACAAAAGATTTTATAAGGATTACGTAACTCAATGTCAGAGGTCAAATGGCATGGGTCACGTGTGTGACTTTGCACGGAGCGCTTTTTTCATAACTAAATTTCATTTGGAAAATTCTTTAAAATATGAATAGGTATAATGTTCATCTTATTACCAGAGAAGTACTATACATTTGTAAGTACAACAATAGCAATGAATGAGAATTATATCAAACCGTTGTTTTTTATAGTACTTAATTATGTGGCAACGTCTGGTCACGTGTGTGACATTTTGGGGTGGTCACGTGTGTGACATGTACAATATGAATGGAAAAATGGGAATTTTATAATATCGGGTTTAGAAAAGAATGAAAGGTTGAATTTTTACAAAGTTGGTATCAACCTGTACAGGAAAGTGAGAAGAATGAGCTTGCTAATTATCCTTTTGATATCTTGATTATTTTCTGAATTATGATTATTAGAAAAATATTGAAATATGTAAATTTATGCAAATGAGTAAAAAAGTTTCATTTTAAACTTCAAATCATGTATTTCATGAAACTTTACACATGGATCATTCCAAAAATGGAACAAAACTACAGAAAAATAAAACTTCAATTTTTCCGAAAAAGTTTCACTTTTCAAAGAATGGCCCAAAGTGATATTCACTAACTCATTGCACTGACTTCTGAACACTTCAATTGTAAATATCTTTTTAATAAAAGTAAAATTAGAAAAAAACAAAACATGTCCCAAGCTTTTAGTGTTAATACGAATACAAATAAAGAGAACCGCTAGAATTCCAATTGAATTTTGAGGATTTGGACAATGTTACAAGTCCCTTTAAACCAGAGAATTGAATTGTACAAGCCTGAGGGAAATGACCGATATCAAAATGAATTCTTTGAGGATTTCTTTTAATAGAACTTAGAAAATTCAATGTTGATTTTTTAAAAAGTTTTTTTCAACCATTTAAACCAAAAAAATTGTGCATTAAGATGTTTTGTTGAAATATTGATTAAATAGAAAGATCATCAACAACTAAGCGTAAGCATTTATATTTTGTTTTTCTTAAATCATCAAATAAATCTGGGACCCCAGGTTTATTCCGATCAAATATATTTATTGATATTTCAGCTGTTTCTGAACCGATTTTGATAAAATAAAGTTTATTCTATCATTGAAATTGTATGCTCTTTCAAATTTTACACTTAACTCATTTTTTTTCATTATCTCACAATTATCTCACAGTTATTTATACCAAAACTGAGCTACCCCTTTAAGCCCATTTTTTAAAAGAAATAATAATTTAAAAAGCCTGCTTGGAATAGTTGTCTATCCTATTACAAGTATATTTCATCAGATTCCAGTGGGCAATTCCACGGTAACTGACGTTACAATGTAGGATTTTTACAACTTTGTTTTCATTGTAGCTATGTAAATAAAGATACCTGGGGATTATAATTTGATACAGGTATATAGTTGATAAGAGTGAAGAAATAAGTATGAATTTTTTCACCCAAACTGCATTTTTTATCGAACAGCGAGCAAAAATGTGTCGGTAACTGACGTTACGCAAAAAAGACATGCAAAATCATGGTCTTGAATCAAAGTGTAATATCTCATGTCCCAGACCTGCTAGAATGATGAGTTTGATGTGACATCATCCCTGGGTACCCAGGAACAGATGTACAAAATATAGAATAATTAGCACCATTTCCCTTTATGCTATGATAACTTTACTGAAGGTATGTCGGTAACTGACGTTACGTAACTGACGTTACGTAACTGACGTTACGGTTACACTTCCCATAGGCTTAACACATGAAAAATCATGTGTTGGAATCAGTTTGAAATATTTCATGTCCTTAACTTGTTAGAATGATTTTTGGGGTATGGATTATTTCCTTGGTCCATCAAGAACATATATACAAATAAAAGGAGAACTTTGTCCAGTTTTTTAAAATTCTGTGGAAAGTTTATTGTGAGCATGCTGGTAACTGACGTTACGGTAACTGACGTTACAATGCTTTGTCTATGGGGTTTACATGAAACTGATTTTATCACTGTTTTTACACTGCATCAAGAATGATATCATACTAGTGAAATGTTAAATACTGATATCAACCTAGCAAAAGATCAAACAATGGGAAATCGGGACCTATGGGGCTAATTGACGTTTTACATGTGCTTTACCTATGGGTGGTAACTGACGTTACACATGTAAATTAGGTTTAGGTTGTAGAACAAATTTGTTGATTCCTCATGAATCATACCATACCAGTCACATGTTTAATATTAAATATATTAACTATTAAGATTCAAAACAGTGATTTATCAATGATTTGGAATGGATATGGGGTGTGGGGATCTAAGGGCCAAGTCCCTTTGCCCTTTCACAGAAATAAAGAGAGGATTTTGCCTTTTTTACACCACTTTATTAACAAAAGCAGATAAATTAAGGGCTTTCCATCCTATTTGCCCATACTGGGAGATAAAACTTACAGGGAAACAAAGGGAAATTTAACTTAAAATAAGATTTTTATAATCCATGATTTTGGTAACTGACGTTACATCCCCTACATCACAATGTTTAGTCTTTGAAAGAACTTTATACTGATTTACATGATAATAACTGGCTTAAACAATTTAGCAAGTGCCTCCTGAAGGTTTATGAATCTTTCAATTATCATTGTTCCCTTGGTAAATCATGTTACATTATGGTAATTGATGTTACATCATGGTAATTGATGTTAAATCATGGTAACTGACGTTACATGGTAACTGACGTTACACACTTTGAAGAGCCAATTTTTACCAACAGTATGTGGGCATCCCAATTTTTGTTGTATTGATAGAAAGAGAGTTGGTCAAAGATTACAAATCTCAAGTAGCATCCCATATATCACCTTCTTTCTGGAATAAATTGAACAAATCCTTGTTTTTGGTAACTGACGTTACATCCATTATGGTAAACTGAGCAAATCAAGATGTTTGTCAAATTCAATAATCAAACCAGCAAATTTTGTTCATGCCATTTGGTAAAGTGTTATTCTGGTAACTCTTTTCATGTGAAAGTTTATCAATTGAAGCAATGGTTTAGTATATTTACTGATAGCAAATTGTATGTGAATTTATCTTTCTCATCACCCAAATCTCTACTTTTATACTTTGATGGCCATTTTGAAGAGAAAAAATGGCAGTCTTTGAAAAAAAAATTATGGTTCCTAAAACTTCAACTCATGTATTATTCAAAAATATGAGTTGTTTAAACCAAACATGATTTTTTATTTTTGGCATCCATGTCCCTTATGTCGTGGAATTGCCCAGTATATTTTTATAAATCATTCAGCAGATTGTATGTAAGTTTTGCATCACATTTTTATGTCATCCTTGCAAGTTCAAACTTCAAAAAGGCTTTTATTTCCTGAAAAATAGATGTTAGCTGAATGGGAAGGGTAAGGTCATTGTAGATCTAGAAGACCTAACTCAAAACATAATAAGATTTAAAGGGGACCACCAGGCAAAAAACAACACATTATTATATGTTTTGGTACCGTTTTGTGATATCAAATAGATACCCAACATTTTGCAAAGGGTTGTGTAATTCATAAACAAAGCAATTCATTTCCACCACTTACGGAACCACTACTATTTCCTGGTTCGTACGGGCCAAACATTTGCGAGTGCGTCAATGCGATTCACGCATACGTTTGTAGACAATAGAATCCCGGGCGATTCCTTCGCTCTGCACACATTAGTCTTCGCAATTCAGACCACATGAACGCATGCTTTAGAATGGTGAGGCGTTTTCCAATTACATATTTTTCTTCTGGAAACATATTTTTGTGAACTTGTTGATGAAATGGAATACTAAAGATGTTACCTTTCTTTAATAAGAATATTATTTTTGGGTGGTGGTACCCTTTAACAAAAAATAATGTGAAGAAAGGACAAGGTCATGCCATATTTGACCATTGTTAAGATTACTCCGATGCTCATATTATATGTGACCGGCTATAGCAAAACCTGGCACTCGTCAGTAAAAATCAAAATGTAGATTTTCATACCACTACAAAGGCCTCGTCACAAGCTTTCATTTGATGCTTAGTTATAACTAATTGGTCAATAATTGCCGAAGATATGATTGTTTAGATTTTACACACATTGTGTGAACTTAAAATGCCCATTTCTTCAAAACATGAATTACCGACAAGTGCCGGCTTTTGCTATAGCCGGTCACATATGCTATTCTTGATCTAGGACAGTTTAACCTGTGTTCTGCGAAATTCGCATGGAGTCATGAAGAACAGCTAGAATATCATCAAAGTCACAAGGATTGATTTATTTTGGCAGATTGATCGAACTTTACTTTTGATAAGTGCTTGATAACACATTTCATTTGAGCTCAAAGTCTGTTACATTTAACCAGTGGACTTCTGGATTGTAAATCTCTCCTACTGCATTTCATGTATGGGGGGTATACCAGGCTCTCGTTATGCAATGTGTAAACCCCTTGCCTATGAGAACTAATTGGGGGCAATGTACAAAGTCTATGGGTATTTTAGAATTGCGAAGGGAGTGGGTTAAATGCAAGGGTTCAAGCAACCCAGTGTAACAGGTGCAATATATACGTGTAGCTAGATGTGCGCCCCTATATGGCCCCTAATAGGTAGGCCCCTTCCCTTCTTACTTACCCCTTTTTCCAACCCCCCCCCCCCCCCTCCTTTTTCCTGGTTTCCAACGTTAATCCCATCATATCATGTGTGATTTTCTCACCTCATCTTAATACTTTTATCTTTAATCTACAAGTCATTCTCATAGTGGCATACTGAACCGTCTGAGTACCATGGTCGACTCAATATTAAGTCACAATACTCGTAGCATCAGATCTATTAAATATATAGTTTAATAAAGCCCAATACCAGTTTTGGGAAAGTAGCCGAAAACATCTATATTGATCAATTTTGTTGAATAAGTATTTAAATAGGGCTTGTGTGGTAAAATCCGAACATAAGCATCGTTAAATACAGAAATGTCGGAAGAAATCCAATACCCGCCCGTGAAATTTATAAATCCACCGCCCGTTCGCACCTGTCCGCGCCGCTAGCGCTGGGCTGGAGATATCGACAAGCTGGGGACAAGCCCGTATAGCGAACACCTCGTGTAACGCATGCGGTCATTTGCACGTAGCGTATGCGCGATTCCGCGTTGGCAGTATCAATGTACAGTAGATCAATTTATAATTTTGCAAATATATCAATTAGTAGGCGGTTTCTTGGCCAAATTTGTATAATCCCATATTAGTAAAAATTATTATTAGTAAAAAATGGTTGGTAATAATAGCGTACATTTCATTTTTAGGGGGTGGGGCGTTTCCCACTACTGTCATTCACCTTTAGGGATCTAGTAACCTTGTTGACATGTTAAAAACGGGTTGATGAAATGTGTATTTCTGTGATCTGATATGTCCACTGTGAGTGATGTGTGAAAACTCCTTTTGTGTTTTATCTCATCAAGAAGTATACAGGCAAGTAAGTTTTCAGTTTGGGCAAACTTGTACAATTTGAAAAGCTATGATTTTACTTGCGCGAATGGGCCAGTAGAGAATTTTTTTTGTGTGGAGGTTTGTTATAAGGTTCGAGGTGGAAGAAAGGTCACGGTGATGAATAGACCGAGTTCAGTGTCCAGTGCATGCATAGATGGTTTGGTGCTTGAGACGAGGATTAGTGGCTTAATTTCTTCTTTCCTCCAAGGATTACTCTTACTGTTATCCTCCAAGATCTCCTTTAATCCAATTTAAATCTCTCCGATGCCCACCACTTGTTATGGAACAAGTTCTTTGAGGAACATTTATCAGCGTCAACACCGTCCGGACTGTTTTGATTGTTATGATAGACTGTTTAAAAATACATTTCTTCAGTTAATTCCTTGAGTGCCAAACTGCCTAAAGATGGATGTCACAGAGTCGCACTACGTATTATGCAATCAGACAAATGCCATAGAGCTGTACAATCCCTGGCACTCAAAGTGTTAAAGTGCTATGGCACCACAACAACATACTTTTAGTATTCTCTTTACAGCAGAGAAAATAACATAATTTATTGCATTATTTATTGTTAATTTTATTGCCGCATTATCACGTCTTGTCCTGAATGGGTTAAAGGTGAATGACAGTAGTGGGAAACGCCCCACCCCCTAAAAATGAAATGTACACTCTTATTACCAACCATGCGAAAGAATATAGTTTTACTAAAATGGGATTATACAAATTTGGCCAAGAAACCGCCTACTAATTGATATATTTGCAAAATTATAAATTGATCTGTTGCGGATAGATATCGCCAACGCGGAATCGCGCATACGCTACGGGCATTATTGACCGCGTGCGTTCGCTATACGGCTTGTCCCCAGCTTATCTCCAGTCCAGCACTAGCGGCGCGGACAGGTGCGAACGGGCGGGTATTGGATTTCTTCCGATATTTCTGCATTTAACGCATCGTTAGATTCGGATTTTACCACACAAGCCCTTTTTAGATACTTATTCAACAATATTGATCAATTATAAATTGTTTTCTGTAACTTTCCCAAAACTGTTATTCATCTTTAACTCCATAGTCCCTTAAATATCTCAATCTCAATATTGAAATATTCATTGTTATTTACAAATGTTTTGTCTTGTATAAAGTTGTTGACCTTTGATTGTAATGAACTGTAATGACTTGTCACTATTTTTTTTTTAATATGTGTTTGGCTAGCTCAAAAAGAGATACAAGTCGGAATTGCTCGAACCGAGAAAATTGACTATTAAGTAATGAAATGAAAAAAATCGAGTATTTTTTTTTTTGTCTTATAAGATTCTTCATAGTTTAATCTATCATTTGTGAAAATTTCAGACCAAAATAGTAAACCTAAATATGAAATTTTATCATTTTTCTGGAGTCATGTTTATCCAGTTTTTTCGTTTTGCTTTTGCTTCGCGAGCGAGCGATGCGAAGAGCTAAATGGAAAGACGTCGAAGCTCCGCCCCCTAGTAACCGCTCGCCGTTCATTGGCTTATCGTTATTGCAGGCTTTCTATAGTTTATTATACATGTAGAGCGCGTGCGGCTGTACGGTTCGGTGTACGTGTGTGGCACCGATTTCTATAGAACATCGGTGTGTAATGGTGTGATGGTGTGATGCATTGTGTGGATGTGTATGGTAATTACTAGTAAATCGATGAGCACAGGCACAACCCTTAACCCGGAAGTTTTTGGAACGTCAGATCATTTCGCTACGCACTCGTCATCGCTCAACACAGATTTTTTTTTTTTGCCTTTTATGGTTATAGTTTCGACTGCAAAATATAGGTTATCGTTAGCATTATTTTTTTCCCTTTAAAAACTGTGCTAATTAACAGATGCAAAATCTGATGTGGACATTCACTCTTTTGTGCTAAATAACTAGACCCAAGCTGTCACAGTGGATCATCCAAATAATAGAGGAGGGGTAAGGCTTATAGGCGGCAATGACAGATCGCATCGATCCCCCGCTGAATACCCGCTACGCCGCGCCCAGGCCCTGCATTGAACACCGCGCCTATACTATTGTAATCCGTCCATTGTGTAGTAACGCGCCGCGCCTATTCGACTGCGATTAGCGTTCAAAATCCACGCCGGAATGGACATTATCTTGCATCCTGCTCGTTTACTATCTCTATGAAAAGACTCGTAAGTCTCAAAAGTTTGTGCCGCGATGTGAAAGCTATTTTTTTTATTCAGAGTATGTTACTTTGTCGGATGGCCTGACGGACTGAAAAACTCTCGAGCGGCCGCTCCCTGATCTATAATCATCAAAGTCCGCCCCGTCTTCTCGCGGGGCCGGGCGGGGTACGGTGATATCAATAGCCGTGTTTTCACGAAAAGCGGATATCGATCGGAGACGGGTCTATTATGCTAACTACACTGTGATTGGTTAACCGTTTCCATGGACTTGGACTTGGTGAATTTTGCTGACATTCGCGCTATTTAGATGCGGACAACATGAGTTCCGGAGCAAACCGTACCGTATTCTTTAAAAGCGATTTTCTCCGTATTTTTTTTCCACTGCCGTTTATCTATTCCACATTAAAATAGTTGTATCTCGGTGCTCAAGCTACCAAAAATTATGATTTAAACATCAAATTAAAGCTTAAGACATGGAGAACAAGATGGTATACATAACTCAAACATGAAGAATGTCGAGGAGTATCTCATTTTGGGCTGCTCGGTCACATATAGCTAGGGAATACATTGTAAGTCAATTTATTGCATAAAAGGAAAGAAATGTTTTCAAGAATTGTTTTCCAAATGTAATTCTAAATTTTCTGTTCTTACCATCTTCCTGGTTATTCAGATGGATTCATGGTTGCACAAATACTAATAATAAATAATTGTCTTGACTTTATCATATTGTTTAACCCTATAGATGTAACTAAAGATGTTGAAGGTTTTTTTTCCCTTCAGGGCAGTGCCTCTGTGCGATTCTTGTGTACAATCATTTGCAAATAATATGAACATTTCACCAACAAAAATATTATGAAGAGAATTTGCATCAAACGTTTTTTTATTTAAGGTTCTGTATTTCTTTCAGACTGAGAACTATCTGCCAATCTTGCATAATCATGTGCTAAGCTATACTAATCCGGGGAGCCCCTGCAACCTGAATTTGTTTCAGTATCATAAAGCGGCATACATGTACATGTAGATATGATTTTTTTTTTGGGTGGAGGTTGATGGGCCCCACAAAGAAAGCGAGTTTAAAGAAATGGTGACAAAGTGGAAGTCACTGTACTCGGGTGGCAACATAGTATCTGATTTGAAGGGGGACACCTGCTTTTAATATAGGGGTTACAATTATTTATTAGGGATGGGGTGTGCCCCCAGGCCCCCTTCCCATTGGCTACTCCCCCAGTATCATGGTGGATCACAGAATCAGTGTTCCTGTGTGCTGACTTTACTCTGAAGGAAGTTTGGCAAGTCAGATCAAAAGAGAGACGAGATCATACATGTGTAGATAACGGTTTCAATGAGACACCAATACTGTGATAATATGACAACTGTTTATACATTGTATGTGAAGAAACTAACTTCAGCTTTTTTTATTAAGTTCTAGTCAGGCCAATATCTCTTACTATAAGTTGTCTATTACAAACAAAATTGTACATGCTATTATTGATTTTAGAATTATGATATATTTTTTCTGTTATTGCTATTCATCTCAAAATAAAAATGTGATTTTACTAGAAGTATATATTGCATACATAATAATTATCTCTTAATAATATCAATGCTATTAATATACTAATTATAAATGTTTGTTCTTTTTATGCCTCCGCCAACGAAGTGGCCGGAGGCATTATGTTTTCGGGTTGTCCGTCCGTCCGTCCGTCCGTCCCGTTTTCGTTCTCGCGATATCTCAAGAACCAGTTGACGGATCAATTTCAAACTTGGTATGAGTGTACATATTGGGGTGACAATGATCTGATTAGATTTGGGGGTTCACGAGGTCAAAGTTCAAGGTCACAGGACTCAATGTATGTGCAAAAATGCCTTGTTCTTGCGATATCTCAAGAACCGGTTGACGATCAATTTCAAACTTGGTATGAGTGTACATATCGGGGTGCCACTGATCTGATTAGATTTGGGGGGTCATGAGGTCAAAGGTCAAGGTCACAGGACTCAATATGTATTCGAAAATGGCTTGTAATAATTTCAAGAACTGGATGTCAGATTTCAATCAAACTCGGTACCTGAATGTTTCATTAAGAGTCAACGTAGCCATAAAATGTTGGGGTCATGAGGTTGAGGTCAAGGTCACGGGACTCAAAATATATGAACAATATTTTAAAAAATTAAATCAGTGCATGTTAATATGGGCTTGATATTAAAATCGCGTGATAGCGGAGGCATAATTTTTGATTGCGCGCAATCGAAGATCCATCTAGTTTCTATTCATTTGTCCACGAAAATGTGTGTAACATAATAACGATACTAGCATGCATTTAAGAGCAAAATAGCAGAAGAGGAAAGAAGGTTAAGAGCCAGGGTCTAAATAAATATTTTCATCACTCTTTTATCAAGAGACTTTCATACCCATTCCTTGATAAAGGCTTTGAGGACGAGGCATCGATACTATGGCTCACTTTCCTGTGTCATTTTGTGACATTTTCTTTATACAAGTTGTTACATGAAAGGCTGTCACGTCTCTGTTTTTTTAAATACATACCCCGGCTGCTGCAAATGCCAAATGTCAAGTTTTTTTCACCATGGGAATTTTTTCTTTTTTATGGAACAAGATCTCAAAGGTATAGAGTATAGAGGAAAAGGGATCGAGTCTTTTTGGCAAGCTTTCAGTTTATTACAGGAATGTTATCCTGTCTGACACAATGTGAGTCAAAATGACACACCTTTTTAATACAAAGTCTTAAATATAATAGTTCTAATGTGGTGCTTGTTTTGGACATGGTATCTGATATATATCAAGCATTGAACAAGATCACCCATTTGCAAATTCATCGACAAATATTTATTAATTTGAAATTTGGTTTTGAATCATATTTATCTTATCCACAGGTAATAATAATGTTGTTGCACCTCAGAATATAATTATTGGATACACTGCACCAAATGGGTATTATTATTGTTTTTGTATTATGTACATGAATTATAATCTTATTATCATCATTGTCATGATTATTATCGTTATTGTTATCATTATCATTAGCATTGTCATTATTATAATTATCATTTTCATTATCATCATCATCATCGTCATCGTCGTCGTCGTCGTCGTCGTCATCATCGTCATCGTCATCGTCATCCTCCTCCTCCTCCTCCTCCTCCTCCTCCTCCTCCTCCTCCTCCTCCTCCTCCTCCTCCTCCTCCTCCTCCTCCTCCTCCTCAATCATCATCATCATCATCATCATCATCATTATCATCATTATTATTATCATCATCATCATGACTTGGATAATAATAATAGTGAAAAGCGCTATGAGCCTCATGGGAATAGCACTATATACTGTACATAACCGTTATTATTATATTAATATTTGTTCCTGTTTTCCTTTATCTATATGTTTTGCATCCAGGGCTCTGTTGCTTGGACAGTGGCAGACAGCTGTAGATCTCATTCTCAAGCCAAGAGAGGGAGGTATGTATGTTTATAATTCTACTGGAATCAAATACAACTGTGTGTATTTAATGTTATAGTATTTCAGTAATTTTTACCTATTTTATGCTAAATTAAATTGCAAGTATCCAGCTGAACCAGCTCTTTAAGACAAGTTTCATCATTGTCAAGTTCAGGTGGCGCTGTATAGCGCTGTGGTGGTATTCATAAGAGCACGCCGGTGGAATACCTGTATCACATGTTCCTTCATTTGTTTGACTCTCTGTCATTCTTCTACACTTAAAGAATAGATACCTGTAAGAATATTTGGGATTGAATGAGGTAGATTAACCAGAAGAATAAAATACCTGTGCAAATCTTGAATGGGTATACAATATGTGACCGGCTATAGCAAAACCTGGCACTTGTCGGTAATTCATGTTTTGAAGAAATGGGCATTTTAAGTTCACGCAATGTGTGTAAAAGAACTAAATTGAAAAAATCAAACATGTATCTTCACCAATTATTGACCAATTAGTTAGATCAAAGGATCAAATGAAAGCTTGTGATGAGGCCTTTGTAATGGTATGAAAATCTACATTTTGATTTTTACGGACAGGTGCCGGGTTTTGCTTTAGCCGGTCACATACATGTATAGTCCAAGGATTTCTACTGGGTAGAAGTGGGACCAAATAGACCAAATACTTGGTGTCTGTGTTACTGTACATTTTCTAGAAGATTTCTGTAGAACAACACCATAAATATTAAGATTTTGGAGTTTTCTGTTATTTGATAGATACAAGTTAAATTTTGAATCATCCTTTGTTGAAATTACAGCTCAGGATGACAACCGTTGGCGTGAACATTGGATGAAGACGAGAAATCCCAAGACCACCCTGGCAATGCTGCCCCCTCACAAGAAGAGCTCAGTAGAACAGCAGCTGTTATGGGGCTTGCTCAAGTCCAGCAATGACTACATAGCCTCCTTCTCATCAGTTAGTATACCAATGATGCATAGGTTTGAGTGTGTCGGTAGAAATTGTATGCGCGAGATGAATTTGTAATTGTTTTATTAAATAAGCCCATGGAGCGCAGTCGGGTACTAGGCTTTAAACTCAATTCCAACATTGTAACCAGTGTGAACTATTCCTACCAACTCACCATAAACGTGTGCATCATCTGCTTTATAGAATTGGCTAAACAAAATTGATAAAAATTTTATTTTAAAAATCATGCGTCCTATAATTACTAGAGACATGTCCCGTTTATTGGACGCAAGGTAAATTCATTCTATTCGATAAACATAATCTCAAAGTAATTGTAATTAAAATGATTTTATACTATTACTTGGCACATCCTTTACTTCCACATCAGTTTAGTAAAAATGTATTATTAATATTTGTCATATGTGGCCTTACACCACAAAACGACCAATATTTTTTAAAGTCGGGAAAGATTATTTTGCTAATTTTCACATAACATTAAAGTAGAAGTCATTGCCTTTAAAATGGTATATAATTTGTCATATTTGGACTAAGCGAACCCTCTCAAAATAAGCGCCTAAGTTTTGGAACATGGCTGAATCAGTTTTAAAGTTAGGGAGAAAACGGGCCGCTTCAAAGATCGGTGTCCATTCAAGCACTGTAATCTGCTCATTTTTATTTGATTAATAATCATATTTAAACATGATTTCTGACGCTCAAAATTTCACGAAAAGTAGATTTAGATACCCTCATTCAGAAAATACCAAAATCCTGAATTTCATATTTAAAACAAAATTTGACTGTATCAGCTAATAACGGACAAACTACCATGGCGACATAACGGTCGTTTTGTGGTGTAAGGTCACATATGAACAATTTATGTAATGATTTTTTTCTTTTTTAAGTAGTAAAGAGCCTAGCGTTCAATCCTAGCAGGATCTTTGTCAGGACAGCAAGTCAAGTTGTGTTGCCCTGACGAAGATCCTGCTAGGATTGCAATCTAGGCTCTATACAACTTCCTTTTTATCATATTGGCAATTTTTAGTAGATAAGCAGTTTTCAGCAGTATTTTTCTTTGTGTATTTGTATTTGTTAGATACCTCGTAATACGCGTCTGATGTACCTACACAGCTACCAGAGCTACGTATGGAACATGATCACTACCAGGCGGCTACAGACTGAGGGCATGGCTCCTATCATAGGTGACCTTGTATCGAAGCAAGGTGGGTCTTGGTCCTAGTCTAGTCTTTAGTTTAGTCTTTACTAGTCAAATCTGTTAGTATGGGTCCTAATCACAGCTATGAAGCTACATGTACATACAGAGGGCATGTCCCCTGTCATATGTGACCTGGAATTAATGCAAGGTGGGTCTTGGTTCTAATCTAGTCTTAATTGAGTCTTAACTAGTCAAATCTGTGAACTAATGAACACTAGGCAGCTGCAGACAGAGGACATGTCTCCTGTCATTGGTGACCTGGTATTGAAGCAAGACAGGTCTTGGTCTTAGTCTAGTGTCTTAGTCTTGAGTTATAATTAAGTAGTTCAATTTGGTGTATTAGATCTCATCACATGTCTACATTAGCTAAATATATGAGTATGACGCCTGATAACAACCAGGCAGCTATGTAGACGGCATGGCTCCTGTCATAGGTGACCTGGTATCTATAAAGCAAGGTAGGTATTGGTCCTAGTCTAGTCTTGAGTTTTAATTACCGTAAATCTCTGTGTACAAGGCGCACTTTTTTACGTTGGAAAAATGCCAAAGTGGGAGGTGCGTCTTATGTACATTTTTTGTGTGTGTGTCACCTTGTAGTGCTATAGTGCTGTTAAAGCTTTCTGGCAATAGAAGCATTCATCAACATTTACATTTTCTCATATTAAAAATAGTGGTTAGTAAAAATAATTGCATTTTTAATGAGCTTCTGCTTATGAATATATGAATATTCATGAGCAGCAGTGTGTTACTGCTCATTCAATGTTTTACTAACCACTATTTTTAATATGAGAAAATGTATATTGATGAATGCCACTTCTGAGAGTAAGCTCTTGTCAGGGCCTAGACCAGTGTCCTACGCATTCCAACAGCACTACAGGGTGACTACAAACAAAATCACAACATGTTTGTTTTTTTGTTTTGTTTGTTTGTTTTTTTGGGGGGGGGGGGGGGGGGGGGGCAAAAAGTGGGTTGCGTAATGTACACAGGTGCGTCCTATACACAGAGATTTACGGTAGTTCAATATTTGTGTATTAGACCTAATTGCAAGTCTTTATTTGCTAAATCTTTATGTGTAGCTCCAGGTGTACATGTACATGTACATGTAGCTCACATGCATTCCCAATGAATATTATTTTATGGCTAAAGCTAACATCACTAACTTACTTTATTTGCTTCTTGTTTTTTAGATGACGACCTAGTTCCGCCTAGAGTGGAGTATGTGACGGCTGAAAACCAGAAGGAATACTCCATCTATGATGTTGTGCTGCCTCTCCCCGGACATGAGGTCAAGTATCCCTCACATCAAGGTTCGTAAAGAGGGTTTTAACCGAAAAAAATCCTAGAAATAAATAAAGGTATTCAGGAAGTTAACCCTGAGAAAGAAGAATGATATTTAGATAATCTTCATAGAAAAAGTAGAATTCCCAAAATGTCTCCCCAGGAAGAATGGTATTCTTTAAATTTCTCTTGGAAGGAATACTCCATCAATGATGTTGTGCTGTCCCTCCCTGGTCATGGGGTATAGTATCCATCACATCAAGGTGCTTATTGACCAAGAGGGGATTAACAAAAAATCTTCCTAGTTAGAATGGTATTTTTAAAATCTCACTAGGAAGTGTATTGGTATTCAGGAAGTTATCCCAGAGAAAGAAGAATGATATTTAGATAAATTTCTTTGGGTATCACTAATGATGGAAATAATCCATTTTTGTTTATACCTCTTTTATCTGTTTTGACTGTAAACTAGAGGCTGCCATGTTTTACAACTGTAACATATGAAACGTCATCCGACCTTTCACTAACAAAAGCAGGTTACGTAACCACAGACATAGCAGCAGATTCAACAGCAGCGGTTACATAACCCGCTTTTGTTAGTGCACGCTCAAGTGCGCTCAAATCACGTTTTATGAGGTACTGTTGGAAAACATGGCAGCCACCAGTGATCAGTCAAAACAGTTGATAGTGGTTTAAAAAACATTGATTATTTCCGTTATTATTGATACCCAAAAGGAAATAATACGACTAGAAACAGTGAACAAAATACACGGGGGCAAAGGGCGATTTGCCCCCCAAACCCTTGAAATTGCCTCCGTGAGCCAAAACATTGTGGCGAAAACAAAATGAAATTCGGTCACAAAATTTCCCTCGCTGTTTATATCACATTTATTAGTTAGTCCCAAGCATACAAAATGTTATCTTTATTTGAATGAGTATGTTTTTCATCATTATGTAGTATGGGATCTTCATAATGATTTATTTCAATGTCTGAGAAAAATAAATATAAAACAAAAAGGAAAACAAATAAATACAAGAGAATAAAACCCCCTGTGAGCCCTAAAATAGCCCCCATGGACATTTTCACGGGGGCAATTTTTCTTTCTGAATTTAAAAAAGCCCTCGTGAAATAAAAAGTATTTTTGGGGTTTGACTAGAAGTGACAGGAATTATGCAATTATCATTATTAACAGTAGGCAAAAATTCCAGTGTTTCGTTTAGACGTCTGGTCTCATGTCATCTTCAAGCCCAGGCTCTTCCTAGTATTCCGTTGAAAACTTAAAACATTAAACTCCTAAAACTAACATAATATTTTCTTTCCTTTTGTACAGCTGGCCAGTGGTATACAGATATCCTGAGCAAAGATGGAATAACGGTAGAAATGCTGAAAAATCCAAACAGGTATGTAATCCACTTTGCTACCTTTTCATGTACATGTACCCATTAATGTTGTTAACTGGTGGTGGAGGGAATATCACGGAATGTTCCAATCTGAGGGATTTTAAATGCTATTGAGGGAAGATTATAAGTCCCGAGACGTAGTCGAGGGACTTATTTTCTTCACGAAATAGCATTATAAATCCTGAGGGAACATTCCATGATTTTCCCGACAACAAAGTTAACAACTGTTATATCATCTGACTAAATCCGGGGGCTATAAATGACACATTCATGCATTGAAACTAAAATCAGTCAAAAACAACATACATGTACGTACTTGTACCTTTAGTTCTCATTGTGACGTCATAATACAATCTCTTTTGCAGCGCGTGCAATGCGGGTGATATACCTCACTGGCCATGTGATATACAAAAATGACATGGCAATCACGTGACTGTGTTTAGCCAATCAATGATGCATATTTTACTAAGTCAGATGATATTATGCTATGTACCGTAAAACTCCGTGTATAAGACGCACTCGTGTATAAAACGCACCCCCAACTTTCTATAAACTTTTTTTTTTTAGAATATTTTTTTTAATGAATATTCATATATTCATGAGGTAGCAATGCTCATTAAATATGCAAAATACTAAATTCATTAATAACTTTTTTGTTGAGAAAAATGTATAACCACTGTTTAGAAAATTGAATATTAAATGAGTGCTGCTACTCATGAATATCTGAATATTCAATTAGTAGCAGTGTTACTGCTTAAAAACTTGCATTTTGTTTTGCTAACCACTATAATTTATGTAGGAAAAAGGTATATTTTGATAAATGTTCCCCCTTATATAAAGCTCTTGTCATTTTTTTTTTTTGGCTGTACCTGTGTATAAGACGCACCCCCCACTTTGAAAATTATCTGACGGAAAAAAAGTGCGTCTTATACATGGAGTTTTACGGTACTCTCAATAGACCAAAGCCTGAGTATTTTCAGGACTACTCCTGAACGGGTTAAATATACATACACCCTTACTCTTACTCTTAAATACAACCTTACTTTTACTCAATATACATGTGCATACATGTACATCACTCTTAAATATACATGCATCCTTACTCTTTGATAAATATACCCAAGTTGTAACATTGTCCAAATCCTCAAAATCCAATTGGAATTCTAGTGGTTCCCTCATACCTTGTTGTATTCGTATTAACAATAAAAAGCATTGGACTGGCTTTGGTTTTATCAAATTTCCCTTTCGTTAAAAAGATATTTACGATTGAAGTGTTCAGATGTTAAATTATCCACAGGACCGTCAAAACCGTGTACAAAGTCAGTGCAATGAGTTAGTGAATATCACTTTGCAATTTTTGCTCATTACTCGGCCATATAACCTCCATTTAACTTGAAATTTTCACACAACATTAGACATATCAGAATAACAACAATATACATTGTATCAATCACTCATTACTTTTTGCACATGTCAACAAATACTAGATCCCTTTAATTACACACTAACTCTTTAATATGCATAAACCATACTCTATGTACATGTATATACATCGTACTCCCTGATACTCTTGAATACCATTTAAACTTTAATACCCAAGGTCATTTCACTATTTAAACATTGGCTTTGCGATTATTCACTGAACCTATGATAAGCAGTGAACTATTTGCAGCAGTGATATGTTGCTTCAAGCATTTTCACAAAACATGATACAGTAACGATGGGTTTTAAAGGGGAATTTCACCCCAGGTATATTTGATGTATTTGATGTTTGCAATGGAAGCAGATGGAAGAAGAATCATGGGCAAATATCCGAGTGAAAAATGGTAGAGCAAAAAAAAAAATTAGGATAGATTGACCTCTGTTCCGAACTGTACCTGATGACCATGGGAAATAATACTTGCGCTTAGAATCCCTGTATTAAGCGCGTTATAAATGCAAGTTATTATTATTATTTGCGAACTTTTACCATTTTGATTTGTACAGTACATGAAAAAAAAAATAATAATGAATATATTATAATGTTTTATTTTTTGTGTTATTTTTTGTCTATCAGGGAACTGTCTCTTTCCGGTGCCTATAGGAAGTGTGTAGTGAAACCAACTGATGTTGACTGGTAAGTGCCCCCATCTCCTTCAAGTTTGTTTTATTTTTCAATTTTTACTCATTTTCATACCTGTTTATAGAATGTTATTGAATGGCACAATGGTTATGATAAAACATTGTAAATATACATTAGATATGTTTCCTTACTGTGTTTATGTAACGTTTTGTTTGCCTATTTCACTACACCGACGCAGACCAACTTTTTAATACTTTACATTAAATAGTTGTATACATTATCATTCATGGGAGTAGGGGCACATTTTTGCACATTTTGCATCACGTTAGCGGAGCGTCCAACCTACATGTATATACAAGATGGTAAACATAACCTATTTTAGCCCAGAATTGCCAGAAGTCTATTCAGGCTGCGCCAAGTCATCCAGAGTCTGTTGAATCCTACTGGTAATTCCTCTCTGATGGTAGTATGGGCATTTGCTTTAATATTATGCCATCTCCTTAAGTCTCTTTTACCGCAATTAATTAAATCCTGTAATGATCTGTTGTGCGCAAGGATGTGACGTATCAATTTATGTTCAATATCTGACTTTGTCAAATACGAGTCATTGATTTAACCCGATCACTACGGGGACCGAGAATTCTCGGTCCCCGTTGCGCCTACTCATATACGGGAACCGAGATTTCTCGATTCCGAGCAAGGGATATATTAATTGCATAAACATACATGTATGCATCTTGTAAGTACAATATAATTTGGCTGAATACAAAGATTGAACCGTTGGCTACATGTATATCAAGTTTCCCCGACTCTAGTTGCGTGATTATTGTTTTATTACAATTTTATCATGGTAATACACAAGTCTAATTTCAGGATATTCGTATACAAACACATACAAGCCAGAATCATAGTTTTCGCAGAGAATTTCACTTCGCTGACCCTATACTATGCATATCGATCGCCTCTATTGTGTGAACTACTTGACCAGCGAACTCACGCTAGGTTGAATAGAAGCGAATACAATGCCATGGTCAACCAGATATCGATCGGTTCTTTTGTGCGCGCCCAGTGGGGTAACTCGACCGGTCCGTAAAATAATCTCGTATATAGCTATTGAAGCAGTATATCTATTGCCGTGGTAAAAGGGTTAATTGGCTAAACTCGGTCATGTACATGTATATTAAAATGTCAACTTGATTCAGTTTGTTCACTGCAGAACTGTACAGTTGTCTCACCCCTCAGATCGGCGATTGATCGATATGAGAGAATTTTCATATGACTGAACATCTATAACTGAATTTACTTGTGATGTTATAGATTGCAAGTGTTATGTTCATCACTGGAAGGAGACACCGGATGTAATTTATAAGGTTGTAATACTGCATTCTTGAGATGCCATCTACTCCAGGGGTGAAATGTACACAATTGTAACACTCGTTTATGACATTCTTCAGATGTCATGTACTCAAATTACAGCATTGGTTTTTCTATTATGACTATTATTATCACTTCAGAAAGCAGCTTAAATGGTAACGATTAAATTTAAATTATAGCTAGACAAATTCTAATAACATAAACAGATGTTAACTTTGTTGTTGGACACATTATGGAATGTTTCCTCTGGATTTGAAATGCTATTTCAAGTACCTCGGACAGAAAGATTCTGTGATGTTCCATGATCAACTGAGAAATATTATTTGACCCATGCGTGTACTGGATGAAGTGGAATACGTGAGTTAGGTGGCTCGTTTTTGTTGGGATGGGAGCACCATCAACCCTTAGAATGGCCATCTTCTATGGGTTCTTTTGTGTGCAGGCCACTCCAAAAAGATGATTGTACAATGAGTTTTGTGCTCTATGGTCAGGATAATTGAGGACAATGGTAGATTCTTTGATGGGTTGGGTTTTTGATGATACTCTTTGTTTGCCTAGGGCGTTGTCTCTTTCCATTTAGAAGCCTTTCAGGAAGAGCTAGGTATGTCACATCCGGCGGGGAAAAGGGGTAGTCCTCTGGCTGTTCCGTCTGTGCTTTGCTTCCAGTCTGCACAGTCTTTGGAAGTTAGATTTTGAGTACCGAGTGGACCTCATTGTCTGGAATCCCGCTCCAATTGGGCGATTCATCCCGAAGAATCTTTGGGGGTTGTCCACCAGGTACTCCATCACATCGAGAATCATGTCTTGGAACCTCCAATTACCTGCTAACTTGCTAAGAATCCCAAATACATCTACCCCCGATCTTGAGTGAGCCTCTACGATCCATGTGGACAACTCTGCAAGTACATGTAGGTGTTGTGGAAATGCAGCGGCTCTGTACTCCTCTAGCAGGGATGGCAGAATGTACTCTTCTGCTAAGTTTTGGCAGGAGCTTTCTGATGGACTTGTTCCAAAGGCCATCTTGAAGGATTGGATGGCAGACCACCTGTCATGCTTTAGAAGGCATTTTCCTCGTTTGAAGTGAGTATCGCTGGTGCTTATACCTTCCTGGCTGTCAAAGGACCCTGATACTAGAGGAAGGGCCTGTCTGGTGTGGCTGGTATTGTGCGTCTCTGTTTCTGCACTCTGGGCAAGGCCATGAGCAATTTCTTCCTCATTTGTGCTCTTGGGCTTTGGATTCATCTGCCTTGCTTTATTTGCATCTGCCTCTGCTTTCCTGAAGTACTCTTTTTTCTCCTCTTTATCAGATGCTTGTTGAGCAAGTTTTTTGTATACTTTAGATCTTATTTCATGGGAAAACCAAGTTGAGATGCTGTCCTTAGCGATTGATTCATCCAGATGTTTCAGCGCTTCTTCGAGGTTCTTCCTCTTGAACTGATAATGACCGTAGCAGCCTAGTACCCAGGCATTACCGGGGTCAAGTTGGAGTGCATTCTCATAGCATCTTGATGGATCTGTCCACTCATTCATGTAGTTGGCTCGTATGAATGGGGGAACAGATTTTGCTCTAAATTTTGTGTCCAGGTTCAAAGCATTCCCCATTACACACCAGGCCTCAGCCTTGTGCAGAGCATGATCAGAGCTCTTCAGAGAAAAGTCAAGGTATTTGACTGCTTCTTCGATGGAATGGAGGTACTTGGGGATATTTCCTGATCTTAAGTACATGTGAGACAGCTGCTCATAAGCCTGTCCGATTCCTGCGTGCCAGTCCTCCTTCTCCTTTTTTGATATCACGCTGCTGGCCGTCTGCAGAGCCGACCTGTAGGACTGAATTTTCTTTTCCATCCTCGCTGGGCGTTTCCAGTGGTCCTCTGTGTAGATGTCCCAACAACCAGCATATGCCTTTTCTGCAAGACACCTGGCTGTCACCATCCTCTCTTCATCGGGGTTTCCAGACAGAGTGTCCTGCACGGCTTCAATCTTTGCTTGCCACGCATTGGACTCTGACTCGAGGCCTTGCTCAGAACAGCCCGTTGCTAGGTCCTGAAGCGCATTCAGGTTCTTGGGGTCCTCTCTGACTGAATCTTCCCAGAATTCTATGGCTGTGTCTTTGATGCCAGTGCGGTAGTACATCAGACCCACATAATTTCTGACTGTGTGACGAATGGGTCGGTCAGCATAGTCTCTCGTTATGAGCTGCATTCTTCTGTTGAGCTTGCGCCTGGCTTGTGTTTCCTGATCTGGCGACAGGGTGCGGTGGTTGATTGTAAGAGGTAGACCTAAGAGACCGGGCTCTGAGTCCATGTCCGATCCGGAAGAACTCTGCGGCCAGTTACTTGCCATCCTGCTACCTAGTATTAAGAAAAAAATTGTAAAAAATTATAATAAATTTTCAGGTACCTGTGTGTGAACAAGAAGGAAGTATATTTGTAAATAAATACAGTTCTAACAAGTAATTCATCTAAAAAATCAAACATAATCAAATCATTTTAAAAAGTCACATCCATGTGCACGTATATTTATATACATGTAGCTACTAGTGTCAGGGGTAGTATTCCTAGACTAGACCCTAAAATAGGTCTCTGTTCCAGACTCTGTCTGGCTCCACTGATTGCTCCACTTAAAGGTAAAGGCCAGCTTTGGAAACGCCCCCCTCTCAACAAAATGAAATGGAAGCTCTTATTACCAATAATGTGAAATAATATAATCGTAAATTTGGCCAAGAAACCGCCTACTAATTGATATATTTGCCAAATTATAAATTGATCTAGGGCCGGATAGATATCACCAACGCGGAATCGCTCATACGCTATGTGTATTACGACTACGAGGTGTACACGAGGTGTCGCGCTATATGGGCTTGTCCCTAGCTTGTCGATATCGCCCCCAGCGCTAGTGGCGCTGACAGGTCTGAACGGGCGGTGGATTTATGAATTTCACAGGCGGATATCGGATTTCTTCCGATATTTCTGTATTTAACGATGCTTAGGTTCGGATTTTACCACACAAGCCCTACATTGTATTTCAATACATATTCAACAATATTGATCAATATAGATGTATTCAGCTACTTTCCCGAAACTGGTCTTGGGCTTTAAAGACTGAAGTATTAGTGACTTGTATATATATACAGAGGTGCATTGAGTAACCGACACCCCCGTCGAAAATTCTTCACCGACACCCCCCCCCCCCCCCCTCAAAATTCTTCACTGATGTTCACCCTCGAAAATTCTTCACTCGACACTCCCTCTCGAAAATTGTTCACCTACACTCCCCTTGAATATTCTTCACCGACGCCCCCTCGAAAATTCTTCACCGACATCCCCCCTCAAAAATTCTTCACCGACACCCCCCCTCGAAAATTTGTAACCGACACCCCCCTCAAAAATTCTTCACCCGACTCGTGTCCCCCGTAAGCCTCGGCCGACGTTAATGAGAACGTTAGGGTACTGGGACCGGGTAAAGTTACGGCCTCTGGATAATTGTTTGTAATTTTTAAAATAAAATAATGCGGATTCAAATCTCAACTCGGGTACCGGCTCGGCAGTCGGCGAGAGCTCAGTTGCAGCCAGCAAACTCACTCCCCATGAAATAACAATAAAAACTTTTGAATAAAAAATAAAAGAATTATAAAATAACATACATGTTTACCATTCACCGCCTTACGGTGAAAATAGCCCATTTGAAATCAAATTTCAAATTTAACCACGTGGACAGCCGCGACTCGAGCGGAGATATACATGTAGCCGAAGCTCTGGTTCAAACCGTCGTACGTGGGCATTTCCCCCGGCGGCGAACGAAAACGGACGGAAAGGGGCGTTTGCTTGCCTGCAAAATCTACCCCTACACCCTCCCCCCGGAGATCGGGAAAAGCCGCCCGAAAAGGCACCTTTTAGCCATCTCGACGACGACCGCGACCACAAATCGAACGGGGATATAGCCTACGATCCAAGTTGAAATGCCGGGCGTCCGCCGGACTGCTCGGTGGCGATCAAGGGCGGGCGAGAGGGGAGCTGGTTTGTTTCAACAATTTTGGCCAGAAATACGCGTCATACCCCCCTTGACGTGTTAGAGTATTTATACTGAAGGTGGATATAGACAATTTAGTTTTTTGCTCCTTTCTCCATGATAGGTCACATGTATTTGTCTATACAGTGTGTCCCAGATAAAACGAAACTGGATTTCATGGCAGAAAATTTCTGTCATAATGAATAATTTCTTTGATGAGATATACATGAATGAAAAGCTCTGTTTCTCTTCTTTCATTTGATGTACAACTTATGGCACATAATTCACGCATGACTGAATTAGAACAATGGATATTGGTGTTACCAAAATTCCATTTGCACGCAGAAATTGCAGGTTTGGGTAAGTTTTCAGGGTAGTAAACGTACTTATTTTGAAAAAGGACAAACACTGCATCAAAATTCATATTTTTATCTTTTATATGACACCTCATGATTAAAAAATAAATGATATATGCCAGAGAACGAGTACAATGAAAACATGCTTGATTTCAGCCCAAATGAGTAACTTTCCTGATTTAGCATGTTTTCCCTGATCCCCATGTTTGTGTAAATTCACTCATGCATCAAGTCCATTGTCATCTGCTAAGTCAGGGAAGCTGAGCGACTTCTTACTCAACTGTCTACTCATTTGGGCAGAAATCAGGCATGTTTTTATTGTAAAAGTTTGTTCTCTGGCATACATCGTTTATTTTTTGTGCATGAGGTGTCATATAAAAGATCAAAATATTAATTTTTATGCAGTGTTTGTCCCTTTTCAAAATAAGTACGTTTAAAAACTCACCCAAAAGAGACTCACCCATACTTGCAATTTCTGCATGCAAATGGGATTTTGGTAACACCACTTTCCATTGTTTTAATTCAGTCATGCGTGAATTATGTGCCATAAGTTGTACATCAAATGAAAGGAGAGAAACAGAGCTTTTCATACATGTACATAATTACATATCTTATCAAAGAAATTATTCATTATGACAGAAAATTTCTGCCATGAAATCTGGTTTCGTTTTTTCTGGGACACTCTGTATTTTCTGATAGCACAATTTACATTGAATTGCTCAAATTATTTGCATACATACAAAATGAAACTTTGCCTTACCTGGAACAATCTGCTCTTCACAAGATGTTCAAATGCGTCCCAGAATAGTATCAGGCTTTCTCTGGTTCAAGAACTTTGGTTAACACAGGTGGATCTTCAGTGAAGGAGACGGAGAACTTATTATTGCTAAGACCAGATCCAAGTACTGGCACGGTGGTATGATCAGCTCGAATGGTAGAAATTGCCATCTCGCACAGCTAAATATACATGGGCCTACGTGCAACAGTATATTTTTAGACTATATCTTTAGACTATCTGATATGCTTGGGAAAACCAGCACTGCGCGAAAAAAAAACCCACTAACTAATTAACTCCTAAACAAACAAAGTTTTGACTTACACTATCAGTCTCAAACTGTAAAGGACTCATTACTTGATGTGTACAAGATGTATCTATAGGAATGAGAGAGTTAATTAGTTCAACTTTGTGATGTATCTTCCATGAGTCATCTAGAAATGAGATAGTCAATACAGTAAGTTTGTCCAAATCAACAGACATTGGGAGATTTAGCAGACTGTGTCTAATGCCTTGCTGTTTCCCTCTTGCTAATAATAATTTGTTTCATTCAGATTTCTTCAAGTATCAGGCCCATAGCCTGGGGTGGTCTCGGTTTTGGCATAAACAAATGTTGGTGACAGACACCCCCTCCCTCGCTTATACGATTCAACAAATAGTCTCAGTCCCGTTTGTGTAAATTGCACACCAAGTGTTACTTAATTTGGTCATTAACCCATTACCTACATGTACATGGACCTAGAGGGCGCTTTATTTCCCCTATGGGGATTTCAAAATATAGTAGGGAACTGGCCCCATATTCATCAAACCCTGCTAGTTTAGTTCAGTGCTAAATGTTTTCCTAGTCCACAACTAGGGTTAGCTGAGTAAGCCTTAGGTACCAACTAAGTTAACCCTAGACCTGAAAAGCAGACAGAAAAAAGACAACACAAGCGCAGTAGCAAACTGCGCACCTATATAAGACGTTTCGTTGTAGAGTTTCGGGATACTTGTTCTTGTGTGTGTGAACGTCTACAATGATTCTTTATACGATGATTCTTTATACGACGTTTCTTTATAGAGTTTCGGGATGACAAATTTGGTGTGTGAAAATGCTGTTCGACAGGGAAAGCTGCGGTCCAATTTTGTCGACAAGCCCCCTATTAGTTGTTCCTTTTTGGTATCACTTATAATGGAAATAACCAATGTTTTTTTTATAAACAGCACTATCATCGGTTTTGACAGACCACTAGAAGCTACCATGTTTTCCAAAGGTCACCGCATGATACGTTGTATGATATATTTGAGCACATTTGGGCATGTACTAAAAAAAGCAGGTTACTGCTGTTTTTGAACCTGCTGCTATGTCAGTGAGTAGGTAACCTGCTTTTGTTAAGCCCTGGTCACAACCCACCGTGCGTGTTTTTAGTCCGTACGGTTTTTGGGGAGGCCACGGCCGCCACGTTTTTCTGAAAAAGTAGGGAGGGAGTGGCAAAGGCAGGGAGGGAGTACCGGCAACGCACGTCACACGCACGGTGTAAGTACGTGGCCCGCACGCCACGCCTGGCCGTGAGCGGTTGCGTGCATCGTACGTTGCGCACGTGGTAAGTGCGTTGTACGCGCTTACAACGTGCTTACAACGTACGGTCTCCGTGCGGTTGCCACGTTATCGTACGGAGACCGTACTTACACGTGCTGCTCACGTACGGTGTCCTTACTCACTAAGTGCGTGCAAGTGCGAACAACCTTTTCTGCTCATATTATACTGCAGAAATCAGTGCGCACAACGTGCGTTGTAAGTGCGGAGCACGTGCTTACTCGGTACGGTCCACGTGAGTTCTGCGTGCTCATTGGAAAGTTGAACTGGGGAAGTGCCGAGTAAGCACGGACCACGCACTTATCACGTGCGCAGCACGCACGTGCGCTCATTGGCTGTAGAACGCAGCGAAAACGCAGCGAACGCAGCGAAAGTTCCTTGTGCACTAAAAGTGCTACGTCGTGTCTGCGTGCTCCCAAATCCGTACTGAGTCGGTACTGAGTCGGTACTCACCACGTACGGATACCCAAATTTTGCCCACGTTTTTGCAAGTAGACAACACGCACGGGGCACGCACTTGCAAGTACGGCGGGTTGTGACCACCGCTTTAGTGCCAGTCAAATGATGTTTCAGTACCGTTTGAAAACATGGCAGCCTATTCAGTCAAAACCGATGATAGTGGTTTAAAAAACAATGATATTCTCCATTTTCTCTGCGAGCAAGCTTGTTCTCTCCCATTTCCCATTTCTCCCAACTTTATAAGAAAGTTACCAATCAGTATTAAATATTAAAAGTTGCATAATTATATCTCTTGATATAAATTCCAAATTTAATGTTATTGTTTATCAATATAATCTTGACTATCATAATAGTGCCACCTAGTGCATAAGATCTCTTATGGATTATTAGTTTGTATGTGTGTTATGTACAGTAGGCAATCAGACACACAAAAAAGAGGAATATTATCAGTGATCCATTAACCTGATCCATTTTTTGCAAAAGCGTATTGGAGACTTTGGTCATAAACCAAAAGAATTGTATATTTTCATTGAAAAGGAAGAATGTTTGATACCTAGTTAAAAAGGTGATATCCATGTCATTATCCATGACTAATAAAAGGATTCCAGATTTGGATACCAAGAACAATTGACATATCAAAATTTGGATTCTTCGGGCTAGAATTGAAAAGCATTCCGGAACACTTTTCAGTTGTAGTCAAAAGTAATGAGCAAATAGAGACTTAAGATCTTACATTAATATTCACCTGTTTTACAATAAGGAAATGGTGTTCCTTTTCTATGGAACTACATGTATTACTAATTTTTTCAGAAAAATCTAGCAATAAATTTGTATGGTATATGATTGAAGTCTCTAATAGAACTTATAGAAAATGAAAATCTTATGAAGTTTAATTGATCAGTTTAACCTGAACTACCTTGAAAGCCAATTATAAATTTTAAAAATATTTAATTCAAAGCAATAATGATATAATATTTGAACACAACAAAACAAAATGGTATGATTTCAAAATATTAATTTAATATCATTCGTTTTAGACATTTATTCCATAAGAGTGGACAATAACAGTATTAATACTATCAAGTATTAAGTGATATCTTAAAAAGCAATTTGTTAATCAAAATATTTACAGAATTGTCAAAACAAAATTATATAATAAAAAACAAAAAACATGCAAGCCAAAGCAAACATGCTTAAATAAAGCCAAATGACCATTATGATAACTCAGTCTACATTGTTTTAAGTAATTTTCCATTGAAAATAATTTAAGCACTATATTATGTGATGTTTGACAGAAAATCACTTAAACTACGCAAATGTCTACCTTTCTCACATGATAACTTATGAAGCAATTTGCCAATGATAGATATTAAAACACTACAATTGATAGTTTTAACCCATTCAGGACTGGTTCCGAAAATACTTGAGCTAAGGTCTATGGAGAATAATCACAAAATCAATTAGTCCTGAATGGTTAAAATAATTATACAAATTATATAATTTCTTATTATTCACTTCTAAACACTTATTCCATAACAGAGGAGAACCATGTGTAATATCAAATGATAAGTCAAAACTTTAAAGCAATGTATCAATTCAAATATTATATATTTTTTTTATATTTTTTTTATAACAAAGAAAGACTGGTCCCCAAAATACTGGGGCTAAAGTCTATGGAAAAGCATGTTGTACTATAATCCAATAGTCTTGATTGAGTTAGACTACTATCCCAAATGACAGCTTAACATATTTAGCAAGTTGCCAAAGAAAAGCTATTTAAACACTAAAGCATGAAAAGATATTACATTATTGTGAAAATATTAATTTAATATTACTTGCTTATATAATTATATTCCAATAGAAAGGAAAGTTGCATTATAGAGGATTGAAGCCATCATGAATGATAACGCAGTCTTTAGAAGCTATGTATAAATTAAAATATTTCAGCACTACACAAAATAAAACAATTTGATTAAAGATAATATAATACATGTCATTCCAGGAATTAATATGTTGATATATACACAGAATAGTTCAAGTTATCTTGATCATAATGTACATTTGATTTGAATCATCTTATTTTCAACAAAATTATTATACAAATAATAAAGAAACAAATACATTAATTGAATATTGAGAAAACAACTACATGTACAATGAACATGTATGTATAACATAAATTGATGAACATAATATTACAGTTTGTAATATCAATGGATGCACATAATAAGCATCTTTAAAAACAGTAATTGAAAACAAAAATGTAAAGATTCCTATATTATCATCAGTGATTATCAGACATGAACATTTTCTGCATTTCCGCAGATTTCCACTTTTTTCCCAATTTTTGTTTATTTTTTGTATTATTATTATTATTATTATTTGTTTGTTTAATGTTTTAATACCCAGAGCCTGTTTTAGTATGTCTTATACAATTCTGAACCCCAAAATTGAAAAATCCCACACCCTCCCCCCCCCCCCCCCCCCCCCCACCCCATCTCGAAAATTTGTCAGTTTTTTTTAAAATATGAACAGTACTTTTCATGTCTGGATTATGCACAGGTCCACTTTTGTAAGCAGTGCTTGAGAAAAATGCTGTAGATTAGTTCATAGCACAATTATTATAGTTTATCGATATATACATGTACATGTACATGAACGTGTATTCAGTTATAACCCAATATATTAAAAGAGCACAGACTATTAAAACAGGTTCATTTTACATAGAATGTTTATTTACAGGTCTCAAGTCACATATTTAGGTGTTGCACTTCATATTAATCTAATAAAGAAAATACTGCTGAAACTACTTATCTACTAAAAAATATCGGCACTGTGATAAAATGAAAGTTGTATAGAGCCTAGCTTTCAATCCTAGCAGGATCTTTGTCAGGGCAACAAATGACAGTAAAAACAAAAATACTACCAACTACCAACTCATATTAATTATCTGTTAATTTGGAAATGCTAATAGCAGTACAGGGATTTTACAGCTCTATGGCATTTGTGTGTATGTGACATTGGTAGTTGGTACATGAAGAGCCAAGAAACATAATTAATGCTTATTGCCTAAAGGGAACCGCAATCCTAAAATAATATTCCTATGGATGTATGTGTTTGGTTTGAGTAGTCCGTTCCACTGACAAGTTCAGAAAAATTAGTTTCCAGACAAAATATATCATTTGAAAACCCATCATGTTAGTGATAGCCATTTATATCTACTAATGACTACAATTGGCAATTGTTTACCCTTCGTCTGAGTTGAACATATGTTTTGTAGAATGCATTTATGCATCATGAGTTGGGGGAATGGAAAAGTGTGTCTATGAAGACAAGGCGATAGCCGTAATGTGTCTCGCCCAATTGCGCGCATTCATGCCAATAAAGTTTGGTTACAAACAGATGCAGGGTTGGAAAGTTAGCGACCATTATAGAGTCTTGTAGGTAAACTTTCAAATTTGACCTCATTTGACCTTTAACCTACATATGTGACCTTTGACCCCATAATATCATGGAGGCCAATCTAGGGCATCTACCCATCAAGTTTGGTTGGAAAGTTATTAACCCTAATAGACTCTTACCCCAAAACTTTCACATTTGACCTCATTTGACCTTTCATTATCTTGACATCGTTGATTAGGCTCTGCAAGGAGCGTCACATGTAACAGGATTCACACCCATTATAATCTGAAATCATCATACGAGTAGATCCCACCTTCTCATTAACATTTCCGTTTTTGATTTGCCTTATTTTTTTAAGTGGGAAAAACTTGAACAAAAATAACAACACTCTCTGGGAAATTCGCAACGCTGTCCCGTACGCTTGAGCCAATTAGAGTGCTTGTTTTATCGTTCGCTAAAAGTGCATTCATTTTTGAGGCAAGTTACATGGACACGAACATCATTGTGTTGTATACATGGGACTTTAATCTCACAGAGGCTTGGCAACTTTACACGGCAGTAAGTTCGGAAGATTGGTTTAAGAAATCATAGTTAATCATTCATTTTTGGACCCAAAGAACATAATTATAAAACAATTATTTAGGGCACATGAATCATGTTTTTGAAAAATATTCCGCTTAATATAAAGAAACAAACATTTTTATTGTGTATTCATAGGGGTGTTTTACGGTCATTTCTCAACGGACAATACCATTATTCGCCCATGGCGAATCACTTTATTTTTTCCAAAAAAGGGTTTGATAATTTGGAAATTCATATTCAAAAATAGAACTAGACAATAATATAATACTTTTCTTGAATATAAAACTTAGAAAAACCAACCACCACAGAAGAAAAGACTCATAAAATTGTTCGAAAAATACAATGAAAATCAAATCCCCCTCTGAAAAATGGATCAGTCCGGGAATCCCCAAGCCTTGTCGACTTGAATGTAGGTGTAGGATCGAAGTCGATTCGATGAATTTTACGACTAGTAAAACTCACTTTCGCAGGCTATTTGATCAGTTAAAAACACAAAACTCATATTTTTGAAATTAAGAAATAACATATTCATAGTTATAAGTATATTTGGCTTGGGGAAAAAAAACTTGGTTGATAGACCATCGAGCCCATGCCCTGTGCTTTAATCATGCAGTACATGTACGTACCGCCGTAATTAAACCACTACATGCATCGCATTCATCACCGTATACGTACGTACCGTCGCTGTGCCACTGCGCTGCTACCGGTAGACAAAAGAATAACGCTGTTTGATACAGTAGGATATGGTAGGCTGCTCTTTGATCGATGTGCGAGCTGGAGTAGATGGGTAATTGCCTAGCGCGGTTCAATGCGGTACCTATAGAATTAGTCTGACCAATCACTGTACAGTACTTTCATCTCACAGCGCAGCCGCTCGCCGCGCTGCGGTACGTTACGGTTGGATCACAGACACAATACATAGCTGGCGTTCAATTCACAATATAATCGATCATGAACAGCCAGCGCAGATTTACTGAGTTTCTGGTCGAAAGCGTAAATGAAGGTTGCTCAGAAAAATCATTATTTATGGTATAAAACATGTAGATGAAACAAGTATCAAATCCTGTAAAGTTGACATTTTCAGCCAAAGACAATTTTGTATGATTTTGAGGCTCTATGTACTAAATACTCACAGCTACTTATGACCGAAAGTGTAAGAGAGGGTCTCAAATGGACATCTTTAAAGAGCCATATTTTTCTTGTTTCTTGCCCGATTATGCTCTAACTTTCAGAGATTATTCCTCCTAATCTTGTCAAGTCTATGAAAGCAACTTTTTGCTTGGGTTTCATTGTCCTTTGGCGGAGACTACTGCATCATGCATTTTGACCATAAGTGCTTTCACCCGTTCATTGAATGCATCTTGGCCATTTCAGGAATTCCTGTTATGCCGATATGTCGATATACATGTATGACAATTGTTTGATATTTTCCAGTGGCCCATGTTCTTAATGATCTCATATAGCATACTGTACTTGTTGACAGAGCATGTATAACAGGGGACACATCTGCAATGTTGCCAAGGATGTAATAATAATAATAATAATAATAATTATGCATTTATATAGCGCATTTTCCATATTGAATGTTCAAAAGCGCTATTCAAGTTCAAGTTATTGAAAGAGGTGAGTTTTCAATTGTTCTTTAAAAAGATAGAATGAAGCTTGGTTGCGGAGGGTCAGAGGTAGTTTATTCCAAAGGTTGGGTGTTGCGGAAGCAAAGGCTTTATCCCCAAGTGTGGGAAGCATCTTGGCAGTTGGATGGTTCAATAGGGTGCCTTGTGAGGAGCAGAGCGAGTACCGGGATGGAGGGCTAATTGTAATAAGTTCAGTCAGGTATAGAGGAGCTAGACCATGAATACATTTGAAAGTGAGAATGAGAATCTTGAACTGGACTCTGGACCTGATGGGGAGCCAGTTGAGTTGACGGAGAACGAGTTTCATGTGAGAGAATTTGGGGGATTCGGTGGCAAGTCTTGCTGCTGCATTCTGGACATGCTGCAGTTTTTCAGTGTGGGTTGCAGTGGCACCATATAGCAGGCTGATGCAGTAGTCCAGGCGGCTAGTAACGAATGCATGGATGAGGGTGAGACTTGTTTATCCATGTTCAGGTTCTAGTCGAACACAAGGCCTAGGTTTGTAACGCTGGCCGAAGGGGTGATTTATTCAATGACTCACTGGCATGGATCCTTATATCTAATACTTATTGTTATGGGGGGAAAGAATTCACCCTTTCAGGACTGACTGATGTTGCTATATATACATGTATTCTCCATAGACATAATACCCTAGTAAGTATTATTGGGACCAGTCCTGAATGGGTTAAAAGATCACCTCTTCTGAACACATAAGTAACACAAACAGATCAACGCCAGTACAAGGGCATTTTATACAGAAGTAAGCCTCATTACCAGAATGTGTATTGTGTGGAAATTCTTAAAGCCTTTTGAGCACGCGAGAGCTCGCTGCTAATTATTTTTACAAAGCCACCCCGTGAACGGTCAGCTGTGTCTAAGGCTATTTTGTATTTCTCGATGGCCAACGGGAGCTTTTTATTATCTTGGAGGCATCTTGCCCACTTGAGGTGTGTGTTGCAGGTGGCCTTTGGATCTTGCAAGGTGGACGCCTCCTCAAACTTCACTAGGGCCTCGGCCATGAGTCGGTCAGCATCCTTCTTCACCGTCAGGCTGTGCTTTGCCATTTGATGGCACACTTCACCCAAAAAGGCAATGAAATTGGCATCATACCTGTACTCTAATGCTCTCTGTAAGTCGGCCCTTGCTCTGGTCAGGTAATCCAAGGTTTCTTCTAGTGATTTCCTTTCTTTTTGTGCTTTATAGAACTCCTTGAGCCATATTTTTCCTCTGTTGTAGAGGGCGTTGCAGCAGGTGGGTCTCAGGATCTGAAACTCTGGCTCCTCTGCCAGATTGATGGCTTCTTCAAGCCAGTGTAGTGCCTCATCCAGATTTCCACTATTGAAATGATGAATGCCCAGTCTACCCAAATTCCACACACAGTTAGGATTTAGATCGTATGATTTTTGGTAGCATTTTAATGGGTTTGCCCATTCTTTTTGATAGATGGCTGAAATATGTCCAGGGGGAATATCTAGTTTATTGCATTGTGCAATTGCGTTCCCCATGAGATACCAGACTTGGGCTTGGTATGCCTCATTGTGTTCAGACATCTGGAGGCATTGGTGGAAGTCATCAACTGCCTTTACAATAGATCTAGAGGACAAGTCTCTGTTCTTAGCTCTGAAGTGGTGAAGACCCATTCGTCCATGTGCCTTCCCTCTGAACAAAAGCCAATCTCTTCTTTCTTCCTCAAACTTTTCTCTCTCGATGGAATCTCCAGCAATGTGGAAGGCATCCTCGTACATCTGCACTCTGTGGTTGCGAAGATCCACTTCA
Source organism: Echinarachnius parma (assembly GCA_037951105.1). Taxonomy (NCBI): domain Eukaryota; kingdom Metazoa; phylum Echinodermata; class Echinoidea; order Clypeasteroida; family Echinarachniidae; genus Echinarachnius; species Echinarachnius parma. The sequence continues at coordinate 58,493 of JBAMJV010007584.1, forward strand.
CTCAAGTCCTTACTGTATGCATATGCCTGCTCCATGTGGCATCTTGCATGGATCATCTTTGTGTCGTCAGGGGAATTTTCTCCACCAGTTGCTTGCTGACACAGTGCTTCGTAGTGCTGTGCCTCGGGGTCGCTTCCCTGTTCAGAGTAGGCTGTGGCCAAGTCTTGTAGGGCATTGATGTTTGTAGGGTCGTGTTCCAGTGCTTCTTTCCAGAGTGTAATTGCTTCTGCCTTTCTGTTGGAGCGGTAAAGCAGCAGACCTACATGTAAGGAGGAGATGGAGAAAGAGGAGCAATGTGTTAATAGACCTGTGAAGCTTCCTGTTACTCCATATTGTAGTTCTGAATACAACTTTTTTTTAAAGAGATAGAGAAGTGCATGTTTATGTGAGGAAACGGGTAATTTTTCGCAAAATATTCGTTCTGAGAAGAACTAGTTACAGGAGAGTAAAAATTGAGCTAGTGTGATTTTAATGATATGGACCCATGATTTGAAGAAGTCCTGCCGCCTATAGGGCACATCATTTTACTCTTAGACTGACTGATGCAAATATGATAGACAGTTTTTTTCTTGTAAAAATATATTCAAAAGAAAATCTACCTCCAAAATCCACAATCAAAGACCCTCTATAATTTGCCTGTCGGCATTACAGAAAAAAGCTTATGACGTTATTGTAGACAGAAGATGACATTTATCTGTTGAGATAAATGCCAACATGCAATAAAATAATTTGGCTGCATACCTACAATGAAATAATTTTAAGGGACAGGTCTTAGCAAGTCACTGCATGCTTTTAAACTAGAGGAAACATGCCATGTCTGTTTATAGAATTTTACATTTTTATGCAACTCAAGGCTGGAAAATTGACCGAAATTTAACCGAAAGTTAACCCGTTGCTTACGGGAACTGGGTGGGCCGTGTACAAGGTCTATGGGAAATTCATAATCTCGGAAGAGAACGGGTTAAAGAAGTCATTTATTTGGTTTGCTTAGCCCCTTTAAGCTCTTTTTAGGATTAATATACAAATATTTGTAGTATAAATTATGATGCGAAAAGGCAGAAGTGTTCACCTTTAAGGTTCCTGGCTGCATTCCAAAACTGCTGGCTATATATCTGGCTCTGTAGCATGGCATTTTCACTTGCAATGATTCTATCAATTCTCTCCTGGTTGGTCTGGCCCTTATTGACTCCAAGGAAGTCGCAGTTCAGAAGACCTGGCACCGGCAATGTAGGTTCACCCGGCTCTTGCTTCTCTGCAGCAGCGGCAGCCATGATGTCAAATCTAGTAAAAATTTAAAAAGAAAAGAAATAGTAGAAGAGTTGCATGTCCAAGAAAGAGAAGAAGAAGAAGAGGCAAAAGGAGAAAGCAGTGATGATTTTGACTCCAAGGAAGTTGCAGTTCAGTAGGCCCGGCACCGGCACCGGCATTGTCGGTTGACTTCTCTGCAAAAGACCTGGCACCAGCAATGTAGGTTCACCTGGCTCTTGCTCCTCTGCCGCAGCGGCAGCCATGATGAAAATTCTAGTAATAACGAAAGAAGAAAATGGACAAAAAGGAGAGAAATATTTCCAAGAAAGCGTAGAAGAAGAGGCACAAATGAGCAAAAAGTGAAATGATTTTGACTACCAAGGGAGTTAGAATTCAGAAGACCTGGCACTGCCATTGTCGGTTGACTCCTCTGCAGCAGCAGCCATAAAGACAAATCTAGTAAATAATGAAAGATAAGGTGAAGAAGAAGTACAAGAAAGAAAAGAAGAGGCACAAATGAGAAAATAGTGATGATTTTGACTCCAAGAAAGTTGGTTCACGTCCCTCGTGGTCCTTTGCAGCTGCAGCTGTGATGACAAAATTAAATAGAGAATGAAAAAGAAGAAAACGGAGAATGAGTACAAGAAAGAAAAGAAGAGGCAAAAGGAGAAAATTGAAATGATTTTGACTCCAAGGAAGTTACAGTTCAGTAGATCTTGCACCGGCATTGTCAGTTGGCTCCTCTGCAGCAGCAGCCATGACAAATCTAGTAAATAATGAAAGGAGAGACGTGTGAAGGGGAAACAAGTATAGGAGAAGTACATGTTACAGATAGAAGTGAAGAAAAACGGGGAGGAAATGATGATGATGCCCGATGAATACAAACATTTCCAAGCCAAATTATTCGGTGGTGAAAGTCATCTCCATTCCTTCATGCACAAATCATTCCGCCATATATATAGAACCACATACTATTGTGTTGTTCTTTGCCTGGTGGTCCCCTTAACCCTAATAAGGCCGGGCTATTTGAAGTCTTCAGCAGGCCGGGGGGGGGGGGGGGGGGGGGGGGGCCATTATGGCCCCCCCTAAGATCTCGGAAGTAATTACAATGGTAATTTTAATTTTTTGAAAAATTCATTAATTTGCATATTTATGGTAATTTATGCAAATAAGGTCATAAAATTCATATTTTTACCCATAAATCATATATTCTTCATAATTAAACATTGGTTTTCACTACATATATTCTTTAGAGCATTTAGAATAATAATACGACAACAAAATTTGGAAGAGCCAGGTTCTTCCTTATGTTTTCTATTGTTTTTATAATTTCTTATGTATTTCTTAGTTTTTTAAAACTTATGTATTGTATTGTTTTTGTTGTTTATTTTATTTCTAACTATAATTGAGAGTAGATGAGTAGAAAACCATTCAATGTCGCCCCGAGACAAGTGGCCTGCGCGAGGCACAGGAATATGAACGATGTTGATCAGATGATTATAGTTTTAGGTCCAATCTACTTCAGGAAAATTTACTTTCTTGCGAAAATTAGTTAAAGGGATAGTTGAGTTCTGGTAAGGAGAGTACAGTTTTGGTGAAACTGAATTTTAGTAACCAAAACCTGCATCATTACATTAAAAACTAATAGTTATAACTAGAAAGGAACACAAAATTACAAATGATGTAGTAAAGATCATGTTATTCAAAAAGAGCCGTTAGAACGTAAGAGGGCGCTCTCTAAACACTCATCAGTTTCAACCATTTTGAATAAAATATTGTGCATGTGATGCTTTGTTGAAATAGTGATTAGATAGAGAAATAACCAACAACTATTTAAATACCTATTTTGTAACTTTTTGAAAAGAGGAAGCATTTTTTTGAATTTTTAACGGCTGGTTCAAAATTCTCTAATAAACCTGGGGCCCTAGGTTTATTACAAATTGTTATATTTATGGATATTTCAGCCGTCTCTGAACCGATTTTGATCAAACAAAGATGATTTTATTATTTAAATATTATGCTCTTTGAAATTTTACACTCAGTTTTTCATTACCTCACAAAAAAATTAAGTAGTCTAGCGCGCTCTCTACCAAAACTCAACTATCCCTTTAATTGTGGATAGTCAGTAACTATTTTTCCGTAAAGATTGGTATATTCATCTACGAAAGTATCAAAATGTGTAATATTATTGGCATTTAAAGCGAGTGATAAGCCTACAACACTGCATTTTTGCCGAGCAAAGTCCTATCATTTTGTTCTCGCTGCATTAAGAAATAATTAGGTTTTTAAACTAAAGAATTGAAAGAGGGCCGGTTGAAAGAATACATATTTTGAAGGAAAATTACTAATTTTGGAGGTGCTGAGTACTAATTTGTGCTTTCAACGGTTGGCATTTCTGCACATGTATTTGTCTATCTGATAATACAATTTACAATGAACTGCTCAAATAATTGGCATACATACAAAATTAGATTTTTCCTTACCTGGAACAAAATGCTCTTCACAATATGTTCAAATGCGTCCCAGAATAGTATCAGGCATTCTCTGGTCCAAGAACTTTGGTTTACACAGGTGGATCTTCAGTGTAGGAGGGAACTTATTACTGCTAAGACCAGATCCAAATACTGGCACAGTTGTATGATCAGCTTGAATGGTAGAAATTGCTGTCTCGCACAGCGAATATACTGGGGCCTACGTGCAACTGTGTTATTTATTTTTAGTCTGATATGCTTGGGGAAAACCAGCACTGCACAAATCAAAAGAAATGCTTAAAGGGGTAGTACAGTTTTTGTAAGACTGAGCTTTAGTAACCAAAACCTGCACAATAACACTACAAACTAATAGTTAAAACTCTGCCATGCTCGAAAGGTATAGAAAATTACAAACGACAAATTAAAAAGCCTGTTATCATTCAAAAAGAGCCATTAAAACACAAAAGGGCGCTCTCTAAAAAAAGCATTGTTTTCAACCATTTTCATACAAAATTATGCATGTGATGATTTGTTGAAATATTGATTAGATAGAGAGATCATCAACAACTCTTTCAAAACCTCTTTTGAACATTTTAAAAAAAGAATAGGCATTTTTTGAATTTTTAAAAAATTTATCAAATAAATCTGGGCCCCAGATTTATTACAATCGGATATTGATATTTCAGCCATTTCTGCACCGATTTTGATCAAATAAAGTTTAATCTGCCATTAAAATTGTATGCCCTTTCAATTTTACACCTAGTTTTTCATTACCTCACAAAGAAATTATTTTGTGCAGCGCCCTCTTTACCAAAACTAAACTACCCCTTTAAACTCCTAAATAAACAAAGTTTGGAATTTGAACTTATATCATACTCCCATATTTTATTTTTATTTCAAACATGAATAATCAACGAGTAATGGAACAAGCCTCAAAATCCAATACGTCACTGATGCCATACTATATGTTTCTCGTGAAAATCACTCAGATACATGTAATTCAAGACATTAAGTTCCCAATATCATACTTAGTACTTTATTTGTCAACAATATCATTGGCGGGAAACACAATGCTGGATTTTTTACCTACTGTTTACTGATAAGTGCATAGTTACTGTCATGAAGGGAGCTTGTCGAATTAAACTGTCTAAGATGCTTTGTATTGAGATCCCGGCATCCGCACGCCAGAAAGCTAAAACTGGATTCTCAACAAAGCACAAAGATATAACAAGCCGCGTTTTTATTTGTCTAAGAAGCTTTTCGTGCTTTGTAAAGAGATCCCGATATCCGTGTGCAAGAAAGCTCAAACTAAATGCCCCTCAGTTTTTCTGTAGCCCACGGCGAACGAAAAGAGAAAATAATCACCCAATCTTTGTGCTTTATTGAGAATGGGCTATAGAAACCGAGGGCATTCCAATTACATTTCTGGCACACGGAGGGTATCGGGATCTCTATACAAAGCATGGAAAGCAGTGAAAAAAATACACAGGGGCTCGGGGCAAATTCGCCCCCGAAATGCCAAAAAGAGCCCCTGAAAAGCATAAAAGAGCCCTGGGAAAAAGAAAGAAAAAAAAGTTCAATGCCAATCAAATTTTGGAGTGTTATTTTCATGCAGGCAAGTTGAAAAGTAGCCCCTGAAAAATCAAATTTAATTTTTTCCCTGATGGAAAGCATCTTACACAAATAAGACTGCGGTCATTATATCTTTGTGCTTTATTGAGAATCCAGTGTGGGCTATAGAAAACCGAGGGCATTCAGTTTCAGCTTTCTGGCATGCGGATCCGATGCCGGGATCTCAATACCAAGCACGGTATTAAAGCATTTTACCCCGTGTTCACACACAACAAATTCATCGTATAGCTATACCGTTTCGGTATAGCTATACAATGAAATTGTGTGTATGAACGCTTACTAACGATACGTCGTATAAAGAAATGTCGTATAAAGAAACGTCTTATAACTAAACAGGTTTGGGCATCGTTTCGAACTAGAACTCGATAAAGAATCACGGTCGTTTTGTGTGTGAGCGTACGGTCGAACCAAGGTCGAACTAGAACGGTATAACTGGGCGGGGCTTAACATGACCGCGCGAAAGGAGACCTGAAAGCAGACAGAAAAAAGACAACACAAGCGCAGTAGCAAACTGCACCTATACAACGTTTCGTTGTAGAGTTTCGTGATACTTGTTCTTGTGCGTGTGAACGCCTACGATGATTCTTTATACAACGTTTCTTTTACGATGTTTCTAATATAGAGTTTCGGGATAACAAATTTTGTGTGTGAATACGCTGTTAGGTCCAATTTTTTCGACAAGCTCCCTAAGTAGTTGTTCCTCTTTGGTATCACTTATAATGGAAATAACCATTGTTTTTTTTTATAAATAGCACTATCAACTGTTTTGACAGACCACTAGAAGCTGCCATGTTTTCCAAAGGTCACCGCATGATACGTGATATGATATGATTTGAGCACATTTGGGCATGTACTAACAAAAGCAGGTACTGCTGTTGTTGAACCGGCTAGGTACGAACAGTCACGTTCACATCACGTTCAGGTTCTGTACCTTTTGTGAATCAGGTCACCCAAATGGGGGGGGGGGGGGGGTAGTCGTAAATTTTTGTCATTACCTTTTTTTAGGCCTAGACCAGGACCAGTCCCAATTTTTGTAGCCAGGACCGTGGAAGATATCTAGTCCAGGACAAAGCAAAAAGTCTAGACCAGGTCCAGTCGCCCAAAATTATTGGGGGGCACACCTAAATGTGCCCTTATGTTTTCTATTGTTTTTTCAGAATTATTGGGGGGCACGTGCCCCCCGTGCCCCCCCCCCCCCCCCCCCCCCCGTAGATACGCCACTGATAAAATTGATTTGTCAAGTCATGCATGAGAGTGAAAAGGCAAAGTTGTCACTTTTCACAACTCACAAGAGTCAAAATGTGGCAATTTAAAGGGGTAGTTTAGTTTGGGTAAGGCTGAACTTAAGTAGCTAAAACCTGCACAGTAACATTATAAACTAATACTTATAACTCCACCATGCTCGAAAGGTATACAAAATTACAAATGACTAAGTAAAAAGCCTGTTATCATTCAAAAAGAGCCATTCAAACACAAGAGGGCGCTTTTTTAAAAGGCATTGTTTCAACCATTTTTCATACAAAATTATGCATGTGATGTTTTATTGATATAATTATTAAATAGCGAGATCATCAACAACAATTTAAAAAACGCTTTTGAAAATTTTTGAAAAGTGCAAGCATTTTAAAAAAAAATTCTAAAAATCATCTAATTATTTGGGCCCCAAATAATTATAAGATCAGATATATTTATTGATATTTCAGCCGTTTCTGGGTCGATTTTGACCAAATAAAGTTTATTCTGCCATTAAATTGCCTGTTCTCTCAAATTCGACATTCAGTTTTTCATTACCTCACAAAAAAATTGTGATGTACAGCGCCCTCTCTACCAAAACTAAACTACCCCTTTAAGTTCACATATTGTTGGAAATGAAAAACATATAATTGTTAAAAGGATTGTGGTTAGTTTCTGAGTTTTGTCTCGTTGTATGTTGTTTTGACTGTTGTTTTGTCAAACTGTGCCTCGGCCTCGCTCTCGAATCTCGTCGATATCGTCGCGACGCATCAGATCACTATTATGCATGCACGCAATGAAACGTACCAGTGCAAGGCGCGGCGCGCGATCATTCACAAAATATTCTGGATGACGTCATGACTAGTGTTAGTAACAAGCGCTTTCACTTTTACAAATAATGATTAAACACTCACCAAAACTCACGTCTACCAAAACGTGACGATTCGAGTTTTACCGGCATGGAAAACGACAAATTGTTGGGTCACTTTACCCTACACTTCGTAGATTTGGGTGACCTGTTTCACAAAAGGTACAGAACCATTCACGTGACGTGAACGTGACTGTTCGTACCAAGCCTGTTGAACCTGCTGCTATGTCAGTGGGTATGCAACCTGCTTTTGTTAGTGCCAGTCAAATGATGTTTCAGTTTCATGTGGTACCGTTTGAAAACATGGCAGCCTATTCAGCCAAAACAGATGATAGTGGTTTAAAAAACAATGATTATTCTCCATTTTCTCTGCGAGCAAGCTTGTTCTCTCCCATTTCCCATTTCTCCCAACTTTATAAGAAAGTTATCAGTATTAAATATTAAAAGTTGCATAATTATATCTCTTGATATAAATTCCAAATTTACTGTTATTGTTTATCAATAATCTTGACTATCCCAATAGTGCCATCTAGTGCATATTAGATCTCTTATGGATTATTAGTTTGTATGTGTGTTACAGTAGGCAATCAGACACATAAAAAAGAGGATTATTATCAGTGATCCATTAACCTGATCCATTTTTTCCAAAAGCGTATTCGAGACTTCAGTCATAAACCAATAGAATTGTATATTTTCATTGAAAAGGAAGAATGTTTGATACCTAGTTAAAAAGGTGATATTCATGTCATTATCCATGATTATATAACGCCTTAGAATGTTCTCGTGTTGTGATTGGCTGAATTCAGGTCACATGCTATTCAGAAAAAATGATCTATCTGCACTCAGTATTCTGACGTCAGCCGTGCTATAGTCGACTATTGCACGGCTGACGTCATCAATAAAAGGAGTGATGTACCGGTGGTACACCCTACACGTTATTAAACGTACATTACGCGTCGTGTGAACATGCATGCATGCAGCGAGCTTCGCTGCATTTTTATAAGCGTGCTTTAATCGTTGTTTGTTTGTTTACTTATACTGCGTTGCGAGTTTACTCTGTTGCTCGGACAACAAGCGCGCTAAGCGCGCACAAGCTGTCTACGGTACGCTGGTACATGGTCGCGTCGTTAAGATGTTCATAAAGGTTGTACACACGTCAGGTACTTCTAATTCTCCCGTGTACAAAGACCGCGTCGCGTTTAAGCGTTCTAAGTACTGGTACTACGCTTAGTTCTCGCACTTTGAACTCAAGTACCTATTTCACTTGGATTATTCATCTGGATTAAAATATTGACTAGCACCTTCTTTGGATTGTTTATCTGGATAACATTATTGACATTGTTTGTTTATTGTACACTGGATCGAACATGCTATGTATATTACTTTTACGATGGCGAATTTTGTGTTATTAAACTGAAGATGAACTAGGTCTAGGGCTAGGCCTAGCAAATGTTCTTGATTGAACGTTACTCTGTATACCAAAAAGTTAACTAAATATGCAGTGAATCCTCTTGCTTTTGCAAAATGTGTAGGGCTAAACTCTCTTGATTGAGGATGTTGATCATTTGAAAGCGGATGAACTAGACAAAGTGTTGAGTCGCTTTTATGCTGGTTTGAGAAAGGATGACGGGACATTGTAGTTTTGTACACAAAAAAGAGCATTCAATTTTACGGCGAGTTCTTTTGGAACTGGTTAGAGCTTCATGGACATGTTGGAACGGCATCGTTTTTCCTGGGATTATAAAAACATATTTTGTGTCAAAAGAGTAGTTGTTATATAAAGAAAATAATTAATGATTTCTCGTGCGAGGGCAGTCTATTGCACTCAGCGTGCAGCCACGTCAGTACTATTGAACTCGCTACTTCGTAGCTCGTTCAATAGTACTGACGTGGCTGCACGTTTCGTGCAAATAGACGTGCCCTATCGCACTCAAAATCATCAATTATTTCCTTACTATAGGATTCCAGATTTGGATATCAAGAACAATCGACATATCACAATTTGGATACTTAGGGCTAGAATTGAAAAGCATTCCAGTGTACTTTTCAGTTGTAGTCAAAAGTAATAAGCAAATACAGATAAGATAGATCTTACATTAATATTCACCCTTTTTCACAATAGGGAAATGGTGTTCCTTTTCTATGGAACTTTCACTCATTTTTCAGAAAAATATATTCAATAAATGGGTATGGTATATGATTGAAGTCTCAAATAAAACTTGTACAAAAATAAAATCTTATGCAGTTCAATAGATCAGTATGTAAATCAATTAACCTAAACTACCTTGAAAGCCAATTATAAATCAAATAATATTTCATTCAAAGCAATATGTTAATGATATAATATTTCAACACAACAAAAGAAAATGGTATGATTTCAAAATATTAATTTAATATAATTCGTTTTAGACATTTATTCCATCAGAGTGGACAACAACAGGATAATAATATCAAGAAGCTGCTTATTAAAGTGATATCTTAAAAAGCAATGTGTTAATCAAAATATTTACATAATTTTCAAAACAAAATTATATAATTTAAAAAATAAAATAAAAACATGCAAGCCAAAGGAAAAATGCTTAAATTAGCCAAATGACCATTATGATAACTCAGTCTACATTGTAATTTTCCATTGAAAATAATTTAACTACAATAATAGTACATTCAATAAGATATAATTTTTTGAAACTACGGCCTACGCAAATGTCTACCTTTATCAGATGGTAACTTATGAAGCAATTTGCCAATGATAGATATTAAAACGCTACAAATGATAGAGTTTTAACCCTTTCAGGACTGGTTCCGAAAATACTTGAGCTAGGTCTATGGAGAATACATGTAATCGCAAAATCAATCAGTCCTGAATGGTTAGAATAATACAAATTATATAATTTCTTATTATTCACTTTTAAAACACATTTATTCCAAAACAGAGGGAAACCATATATAATGTCAAATGATAAGTCAAAACTTTATAAGCAATGTATCATTTGAAATATTATTTGTTGTTATTTTTATAACAAAGAAAGTCTGGTCTCCAAAATAATGGGCTACGGTCTATGGAAAAGCATGTTGTACTCCAACAGTCTTGATTTAGTTTATAGACTACTATTTCAAATGACAGCTCTTAACATATTTAGCAAGTTGCCAAAGAAAAGCAATTTAAACACTAAAGCATGAAAAGATGTTAACTCAATTTCACTTTCTTATATAATTATTTTCCAATAGAAAGAAAAGTTAAATCATAGATGATTGAAGCCATCATGAATGATAACGCAGTCTTTAGAAGCAATGTATGAATTAAAATATTTCAGCACTACACAAAATAAAACAATTTAATTAAAGATAATATTATGCATGTCATTACAGGGATTAATATGTTGATACATACACAGAATAGTCCAAGTTATCTTTATAATGTACATTTGATTTGATTTCACATAATACAAAATGAATATATAAATAATAAAGAAAGAAATACATTCATTGAATATTGAAAAAAACTATGTATAACAGATAAATTGATGAACATAATAATACAGTTTGTAATATTAATGGTTACACATAATAAGCATCTTTAAAAACAGTAATTGAAAACAAAAAGGTCAAGATTCCAATATTAACATCAGTGATTATCAGACATGAAAATTGGTCGTGTTTCCGCGGATTTCTGTTTTTTCTCCATTAAAAAAAAAAAAATTTATTTTGTTATTTTTATTAATTTTTGTTATTTTGTTTTTGTTTTTTTAATGTTTACCCAGAGCCTGTTTTAGTATGTGTTATGCTAAATGGAATCCTTTTACTCCAGATTCTTATTAAATATATGATGTTAAATATCTCACCACAGGATTGCACGATTCTGAACCCCAAAATTGAAAAATCTCCCTACCGTGGGAGGGGGACACCCCCCTCCCACACCCTCCCCCCACTTGGTCGCTTCGCTCCATCGCAGTAGTTCTCGAAAAATGTTCAGTGTTTTTTATGAACAGTACGTTTCACGTCTGGATTATGCACGGGTCCATTATTGTAAGCAGAGCTTGAGAAAATCATAATCCAATATATTAGTAGAGCAAAGACATAGAATGTTAAATGTTTAATTGTGTATGCTAATGTTTATTTACAGATCTCAAGTCACAACTTTAGGTGTTGCACTTCAAATTAATCTAATAAAGAAAATACTGCTGAAAACTACTTATCTACTAAATATCGGCAATGTGATAAAATAGCCGTTACAACTCAAGAGGGCGCTTTCTGAAACGTCACTGGTTTCAACCATTTTTCATACAAAATTGTGCATGTGATGTTTTGTTAAAAAATGATTAAATCGAGATATCATCAACAACTATTTAAAAATCTCTTTTGAATTTTTTGAAAGTCTGAGTGTATAGCATTTTATGTATTTTTAAAGTCAAGATATCGTCTGGCTAGACGATATATAAATAAAACATTTTGAAATCAAATTTTACAACTTTGAGAGCAAAGGGAATGATTTTCATTTCACATGTTTTATTCAATAAACTTTCTAATGGAATTAAAACCAACCAATCTAATTAGTTTCATGGGGCATTTTGGAAAGTACCAATATTCAAGTGTACCTTAAACTTGGAAATTCTTAGCATACAAGGATTTTACAGCTCTATGGCATTTGTGTGTATTGTGTGGCACAAATATGTGACTTTGGTAGTTAATAAATAAAGAGCTAAGAAACATAATTAATGCTTAATTCTTAAAGGGAACCGCAACCCTGAAATTATATTCCTATGAATGAAATGTAATAATTTTAGTACTCCATTCCACCGACAAGTTCAGAAAAATTGGATTCCAGACAAAATATATAATTTGAAAACCCATCACGACAGTATAGTAATTGTTCTTGGGTCTGCAGATGAAGACGAGTCCATTGTCTAGGACTTTCGCGTCTACCGTCCTTCTATTGTCTCCAAATGTACAAACTTATAGAATTGACGCACTCGCTAACATGTGGCACTTATGGAACCATCGGCCATTGGGTTCCGTGAGTTTTGGTTATTATAATTGCATTGTACAATAGAATCCTGGAAGATTCGTCCGCTCTGGACAAAGTAGTCTTTGTACATGCAGACCCATGAACACATGCTTTAGAACGGTGATGCGTTTTCCAATTTTATTTTTTTCTGGAAACATATTTTTGTGAACTTGTTGAAGGAATGGACTACCAAAGATGTTACCTTTCATTTATAAGAATATTATTTGTGGGTATTATTATTATTTTTTTTTTTTTGTGAGGTAATGAAAAACTGAGTGTCGAATTTAAAAGTACATGCAATTTTAATGGCAGAATAAACTTTATTTGGTCAAAATCGGTTCAGAAATGGCTGAAATATCAATAAATATATTGGATCGTAATAAATTTGGGCCCCAAATTTATTCAATAATTACAACAACAAATGAAAAAAATGCTTACTTTTTCAAAAAATTTCAAAAGTGGTTTTTAAATAATTGTTGATGATCTCTCTATTTAATCATTATTTTTAAAAAACATCACATGCATAATTTTTTATGAAAAATGGTTGAATCCAATGCTTTTTTAGAGAGCGCCCTCTTATTTTTAATTAGTGCTGAGTCAAATCGAATATTTTGAAAACCGAATATGAGTCGTGTAAAAACGGTCGGATATCGAATATATCCGAAAGAAATTATAATTTTTTTAAATTAATTTATTTTTTCCAGATATAAATATTCTGTCCGTTTTTTCAATTAATATCGGCAGGACAGTGCGATGTTAGTGTACAAACTGCTGTCAAGATGAAAGATTTCGATATCTCTTCATATATTCTTCTAAATTTGGCTCTCACTATACCACTTGTATACTAATCCTCTTACCTTTGGTTTATTATTTGTTTTGTTTATTTGTAATTTATTCAAATACCTTTACTTTTAACTTTAGCAATAGATAAGCAGGGTTCAATGTGCCATTTCTGATCGAATCTATCGAATGGGGATTAACAAATTTTTTTTTTAAATATCTTTTTTTTCTTAAACTGATAAGAGTGCATAATTCCTGTCACTTCTAGGCCCCGTTGCAGAAAGAGATACAATCGATCGTAAGTTGCAATTAAGCGTAAGTCATATCACGTGTTCTAGATGCGCAAATCTGATTGGTTGAAACGCGTAAATTTTCTGACTTACGATCAATCGTAACTTACGATCGATTTTATCTCTTTCTGCAACGGGGCCCTGGTCTTATATTTCCTCATGGGTATCACTATAAAAAAAGGCTCATCAGCAGCATGTGTATTATTGTATAGCTGAGACTTGGGATAATGTGGTTTGAATTGATTGTTGGTCTGCACAAACTGTTGTGCTATTACCGGCAGGATTGGCTTGTTCTCTCGTTGGAATCCTGTTCAGCACGCGAGAGCTCTCTGCGAATCATGCTTACAAAGTCAGCCTTTGAACCGTCAGATGTGTCTAAAGCTATTTTGTATTTCTCAATGGCCGATTGTAGGTCACCATTATCTTTGAGGCATCTTGCCCACTTGAAGTGTGTGTTGCAGGCGGCCTTTGGATCTTGCAAGAGCGATGCCCTCTCAAACTTCTCTAGGGCCTCAGCCATGAGTCGGTCAGCATCTCTTCTTTCTGTCAGTCTGTGCTTTGCCATCAGATGGCACACTTCACCCATAAAGGTAATGATATTGGCATCACCTTTGTACTCTAGTGCTCTCTGGAAGTCATCCCTTGCTCTGGTCAGATAATCCAATGTTTCTGTTGCTGGTTTCCGTTCTCTTTTTGCTGTTTGGAACTCCTTGAGCCATATTTTTCCTCTGTGGTAGAGGGCGTTGCAGGAGGTGTGTCTCAGGATCTGAAACTCTGGCTCCTCTACCAGATTGATGGCTTTTTCAAGCCAGGGTAGTGCCTCATCTACATTTCCACTATTGAAATGATGAATGCCCAGCCTACCCAAATTCCTCACACATTTAGGCTTTAGAGCGTATGATTGTTGATAGCATATTAATGGGTTTTCCCATTCTTTGTGATACTTGTCTGAAATATGTCCAGGGGGAATTTCGAGTTTATTGCATTGTGCAATTGCCTTCCCCATGAGATACCAGACTTGGGCTTGGTATGCTTCATTGTGTTCAGACATCTGGAGGCATTGGTGGAAGTCATCAACTGCCTTTACAATGGATCTAGAAGACATGTCTGTGTCCATAGCTTTGAAATAGTTACGACCCATTCGTCCATGTGCCATACCTCTAAACAAAAGCCAGTCTCTTCTTTCTTCCTTCAACTGTTCGCTCTCGATGGAATCTCCAGCAATGCAGAAGGCGTCCTCGTAAAACTTCACTCTGTGTTTGGGAAGATCCACTTCACGTACGTCCTTACTGTATGCATATGCCTGCTCCATGTGGCATCGTGCGTAGATCATCTTTGTGTCATCAGGGGAATTTTCACCACCAGTGGCTTGGTGGCACAGTGCTTCGTAGCGCTCTGCCTCCTCGGGGTCGTCTCCCTGTTCAGAGTAGGCTGTGGCCAAGTCTTGTAGGGCATTGATGTTTGCAGGGTCGTGCTCCAGTGCTTCTTTCCAGAGTTTGATTGCTTCTGCCTCTTTGTTGGAGCGGTAAAGCAGCAGACCTAAGGAGGAGATAGAGAAAGAGAAGCAATGGGTTACCAGACCTGTGAAGCTTCCGGTGGTTCCATGTTGTAGTTCTGAATACAACTTTTTTTAAAGAGATAGAGGAGTGCATGGATATATGTGAGGGAAAGGGTAATGTTTCGCAAAATATTTGTTCTGAGAAGAACTAGTAAAAGGAAATGAGAATATATTTGTTTTAGTTCTATAAAGAACAGTTGTGAGTTACCATTTTCTATGGCCCACATTATTCAGTTTGTTAGTTTTTGCATCAAGTTACTAAATATTGATCAAAGTTTCATGCAAATGATGTACATTGGGTCTGTGTTTTATTTTTGTATTGTTTTTACCATTCTATGGAAGTTTTTTGTCATCTGAAGCTAAAGGGAAAGAAATTCTTTAGAACACTTAATTTTAAGCAGCTAAAACTTATGTGAAATGCAAAAAAAAAATGATGGTTATCATTCTATGTATTAATTACATGTGCCTTATCATCCAAAATAGATTTGATTTGAATTGAGCTAGTGTGATTTTATTGATATGGACCCTGAATTTGAAGAAGGCCTGCCACCATATTAAGGGCACAACATTTTACTCTTAGACTGACTGGTGCAAATATGATAGCAATTTTTTCTTGTAAAAATATATTCAAAGAAAATCTTCATCCCAAATCAACAATCAAAGACCCTCTAAAATTTGCCTATCCGCATTACAAAAAAAGCTTGTGACGTCATTGTAGACAGAAAGTGAAATTCATCTGTTGAGATAAATGCCAACATGCAATCAAATAATGCACTTTTGTAATTTGTGTCAGCTTCTACACAAATAACAAGAGAATCATGTGTGTTTCTGAACTTTCAAGCACCATTCTAAGTCTTACTTTTAATAAGCATCACAAACAGGACATGACTTTGGACACTTTAATCCCCAACAATTTAATATTGAAAGGCCTAATTGTTTCAGAAAAATGCATGCTTTTGGAAAATGGTTCTAACAATCCAGCAGTAGTACATAACAGATTTGTGAATTAGGCCAATATGATTGCCATAGAATTACGTTTTCATCATCAAAATATGTATTTTCTGATACAGAGTGCAAAAGAAAATTTGCACTTTAAGTTCGGAATGGCACATTGGGTACATTTTGTATACGAGTATTAAAGTGATGCCTGTAAAGTGTCAGATATTGCACACAATGACATTTGAGACTTCAATCGTACATCAATATCATTGTAAAATACAATTGAAAGATTTGTGAAAGTTTGAAAGAAAACGAACACTGTTTACCTAGTGAAAAAAACGAATATTGAGTTCATATTTTATCACCGAATACTGATGGTCTGCCATACTTTTGTCGCAGTAATGAATGATCCGTTTGAGATATTCGCACCCGTGTATTTTTACACACGTAGTACATAATTCATGGAATTTGAACTCGCTCGGCTCAAAGTTCAATCTCCGGAATGTTCTCACGGGTGCTGCATGCGGACGTTCTCAGCTGAGACAATTGTACTTTTTTTCAATTGCGTTGATTAACGCTTTAGAAATAATGATTTTCAATGATAATTATCTTCATACTAAAGGGACATTTGAAAAAATCAAACCCTATTTTATTCTTCTCTTACCATAAGCTAAACAACACGGTAGAAGAGAAACGAGGAAGCTCCAAGTAATTTTCGTGGATTTGGACACTTTACAGGTATGACATTAAGCATCTTCATTGAAGATGACCTGACACACAAATCTGAAATGTAATGCAGTACTACTGCACTGCATTGTTCTTAATGGAATAATTTTTTTTAAAGCATGCATTTTTCTGAAACAATAGGCCTTTCAATATGAGATTGTTATTAGGATTAGAGTGGCCGAAGTCATGGCCTGTTTTAATCTTTATTGGAATTGACCTTATTCACAAATCTGTTATGTAATTTAGTACTGCTGCTGCATTATTCTTAGTGGACCCATTTTCCAAAAGCATGTATTTTTCTGAAACAATAGGCCTTTCAATATGAAATTGTTGGGGATTAGAGTGGCCGAAGTCATGTCCTTTTTTAATTGTGATGCTTATTAAAAGTAGAACATAGAATGACATAGAATAAATGGTGCTTGAAAGTTCATAAACATGCGTGATTCTCATGTTATTCGTGTAGAAGCTGACACAAATCACAAAAGTGCAAGATTTTGTTTCACACCTTTTGTCATAAAATGTATGATTTCACACCAACAATGCCAGCAATTGGCAGACACCATTCATTTTTTGCGTAAGAAAATTCAATATCCATTACCGTTTGAATGATCAAAATCAGTAAAATACTTTTTGAGCTATATGAAAAAATGCTAGGGGGGGACTTACTTTTTGTGAGTAGTGTATTTTGTAGTTTTAATTACGATGCGAAAAGGCAGAAGTGCTCACCTAGAAGGTTCCTGTTTCCATTCAAAAAATGCTGGCTGTATATCTGGCTCTGTAGCATGGCATTTTCATGTGCAATGATCCTATCAATTCTCTCCTGGTCAGTCCCGCCACTGTTGACTCCGAGTTGTTTACAGGTCAGAAGACCTGGCACCGGTTCACATGGCTCTTGCTCCTCTGCAGCAGCGGTAGACATGATGACAAAACTAGTAATAATGTAAAAAGAAAAAGGGAGAAAATAATAATGCTCATTGACCTTAAAATGTTTAAATGGGGAGGGGGGGGGGGGGGGGGGGGGAGGGGGGGGGGGGTAAGGGCTAAGGCCTTCAGTGAAATGAAATGAAATTTAAAAACAACAACAAATCATTCACAAAATAGTAGGTAATCAGCTGGTCGAGGCCAGTCCTTTCAAATCAACATTTAAGATTTTCAAGAAGAATATCTAAACATTATAATTTACAAATTATACAATTTACAAAAGATCATTACATTTATATGGGACATTATATTAAACTTGAACATAATTAATTTGAACCTGTGCCTCGTTTTGTTCTTCTGTATATTCCTTCTGTGCACCAGGGCAAAGCTGTCAGGACCCTGTTTATAAAATAGCTGTGGTGATTCGGATTAACCTCGCTATTCATAAGTACTGCTATTCATAATGCGTTGTCCCCTACACTGAATAACTGCTATTCATAAAATGCAAAAGGGGTCGATATTGATAAAGGCACTAGCTGTACCCGCGGAAATCCGCGGATTTTTGTGAGAGAAAGGCGATGATGACATAACGATACTTTAAATCTTTACTATTCCCAGAGTCATAATTTAAATAGTATAAGACAAAATAAACACGGGCGACTCAATCCCGCCCCACAACCCGTCGTTGGACGGGGCCCCGACGCATTAGGATCCCGTCCAACGATATCGGGCCAATGTATAACAAAATCATAATGTTTAGTACCCATGGAAAGTTATTCAATTATACCCCATATTTTATAGAGTCCATAATTTGTTCCGCTTGTATTCAGTACACTATGTTCGTGTACTTGCTAATATACAGTAGCTTCGCCGTTCACCCCCCCCCCCCCCCCCCCCGCGACTCCAATTGCCTGCATGACACATAACCCGTCGTGTCCCATGAACGTTTCATATCCAATCTAAGTTCTCCGGCGTATACATTTTGTCATATTCTTGTGAAACCCGATGATATATTCCTTTGAAGGGAATAGTAGCCGTCTATATACATGCATCCCATTAACTTTTCATATCCAATCTAAGTTCTCCGGCGTATACATTTTGTCATATTCTTGTGAAACCCGATGATATATTATTATATTCCGTTGAAGCAAGGATATGGGAGTTCCATGGTTGAAGGGAATAGTAGCCGTCAATACATGTATTGCATAATAAATGAGCAGATACCCACCCCCAGGCGTCTTCTCTTCGCGGATGGCATAATACACTCATCTTACCGCAAGATGTCGAGATTGTATACAACTCCCCTGCTCCACCATTGTCCACCCCGCTTTATTCACTTCAATGCACTTTGCATGCCCGCTCAGCTGTGTACAAAGCATGTGAGCTCGCGGACTTAATACATCTTACCACAAGCTGGCGCAATTATAGTATCGTGTACGGTAGGGCGAATGAGATAGTGACCAGAGACGATGGTCAGCAGGTCAGTGAGCTATGCAAATAAACTACGGTTCGGTGGGGTAATTAGATGACTGCGCGACGTGTATACACGGCTGTACAGCCATCGCGCATTGTATAACCGCAGCTAAATTGAAGTTGTCGCATTTGGTCGTCTATGCACTTACAAACACGATGCCAATCGGCAATAGCGATCATTACCATACCATCCGCGTAATATAAATATTGATATTTATCAAAACCTGGGTAGTTTCGCAACGTGTTATATCTAAAATGGTTTCTCGATATTTTATTTGTTTTATCTACTCCAATTTATATTCTTACAAATACTTTTACGGCGATAAATCGTTAGTCAATGCTCGGCGTCTTAAACGGGCAATTGACATTGCTGACTTTCCCTTTTCTTCGATCTGGACGACGACCACGGGGCGTGAGCGACTCGGGAATGCCTTATTGTCCTCCGCAAAACGTATATCCTTCGATCGCGACGGTCGGGAAGTCGCCGAATCCTCGGGGTGAGGATATCTCGAGTGGGAACCATTTTGGGGGGTTGAAGCTTACCGTATTAATATAATAGATAAGGTATAAATAAGGCATAAAGGCAAAAGGCATAATTTGTTTTTGATAAAAATAAATCGATGTTATTACAGAGTAATAATTAAACAAAAGGATTATATGAAAAATAGACTTACAAAACACAGGATTCGCGAGGATATATCCAATAAATGTTAGGGATGACACAGCGTTCAGATTGTACTTTTCTGCATTATTATTGCTGGCGCACTGAAAATTTTCAGTTGATCCCCATTCTCTTCAAAATGCCAACTCTGAATTTTTGTAAAGGGGATCAGCGAATAGATATGTATTCTAGGTCTATTCAGACCCTTGCCCATTTTAAAGTTCCAACTCCGTATACGATTTGAGGAGAAAAAAACTTCATATGTGTCCCCCTCTGTCACTTCGGGTAATTCATCGGCAATATCAAAATTGAGATTTTTAGTGTTTTGAATTCTCTCGGATTTCAGCTTTAAAATGATATATAACTTGCTACATATAATTGTCATGAAGGAAAGAAAAATGCAATTTAATAACGCGGACCAGAGCTCAGCTATTTGTCAAACAACAGAGAAAATCGCTTCTAAAGTTTCGCATCCATTCAGAAAAGCATCCTCACAGAGCGAGCGAGCGGTTGAACAAATTCTCGGTTTGACCGTTCGTTTTTCACAATCGATCGTGAAAATAGCGTTATCAACAAACAATATAACGCATGCGCAGTTTACTGTTATTCCTCGGCCAATCAGCAAAGCTTTCGTATCGCGGCATGAATAGTCGTACCGAGTACATACAGTAAAATGTGTACAAAGCCGCTCCAGTTTCGTACAATTGCATGCAAGTTAATTAACCCGGCGGGCTAGCTGGCATGACCCCCTCGATCACAATGAATGGTACAATTGAGCGGTAACTTCAGTCCTCGCTGGTCGGGCGATATCGATCCACCTGCTCATTCATCCTGCCCGATCGTTACCGCAACATTGAACTATACACAATGAACTTCGCACTGGGGAGGCGTATTTTGATAATCCTTCGCAGCTGGTTCTTGTTTGATATCCTTCATTAGAATTCTAAAGAATTAATTGTCTGCATATCCTTGCTTGTAAATCTGATAAACAGAGTACAATAAATGACAATTTGTTTTGCCAAAAGATCAATTTTAAATTATGAAGAATAAATTTCCATCAGTGGACCTGTCAAACTATACATTCCTGAGTAATTTCCTTTGTATTTTTCTGTTTTAAAATTTTATTTTGAGGATTTGGACAATGTTACTAAGTCCCTTTAAATGTATTGTTTTATTTGTATTTAAATGTATCCAAATTAATTATTTCAGTTTTTTTTCCGTATAACCGATTTTCAGAAATTCATGCAAGCCTGAATGCAAACAAGTTAATGATAATATCACAACCAAAATAGTGATTTACAATGTATTACCCCCCCCCCCCCCCCAAAAAAAAAACAAAAACAAAACGAAAGAGCACAGTCAAATAACGACTATTAATCAGTTCATGCTTACATGCCAAGTTACACCAGTAGTACAACACAGAACACTATACATGGGGCTGTAATCTCACGGAGGCAAGGCAAATTTCATACTGCAGTATGTTCGGAAGATCGGTTTGATAAGTCGTATTTTCGCATGAATGTTACGTCCCAAAGGCCAGAATTCCGTGGAAAACAATTATTAAGCGCACGCCAGTCGGTTTTTTTGCGAAATATTCCGCTTATAAGGAACAAAAAACACGTTTTCTATCGTGCATAATTTTGATAAATTCATGGGTGTCTTACCGTCTTACCGTGGGTGTGTTCGCAAGGCGAATCACTTTATTTTCCATAAACAAATGTTCGATAATTTATAAATTAATATTCTAAGGTAAGTCTAGACAATAATTATAATACTCTTCGTGAATATAGAATTTAAAAGCACCAACCACCACAGAAAAAAGACTGGTATAATTGAACGGAAAACACATCGAAAATCGAATCCCCCTCTGAAAAATGGATCAGTCCGGTTATTCCCACCCCCCCCCCCTCTCCCCCCCCCCCCCCCCCCCCTCGGCGTGCGCTGGTCGTCTCGAATGAAGGTGTACGTACACGTATGATCAAGGCGATTCGGTGAATTTTACGAGTACAATCCCTCTTCCACCGGCAATTTCCTGTCCGTTTGGGGATTGAAAATCCACTTCAAATTCGATAATTATTTATTATTATTTTATCATCATCCTCTTTATCATCACCATCATCACCATCATGGTCATCACCACCATGATCATCATCGATCCTCTTTATCATCACCGTCATCATCACGGTCATGGTCATCATCATCACCACCATAATCATCATCGATCCTCTTTATCATCATCACCATCATCATCATCATCATCACGGTCATGGTCAACATCATCACCACCATAATCATCATCGATCATCTTTATCATCATCATCATCCTCAATGTCATCATCATCACGGTCATGGACATCATCATCATAATCATTGATCCCCTTTATCATCATCAGCATGGTCATCATACTCAATATCATCATCCTCAATATCATGGTCATCACCACCATGATCATCATCGATCATCTTTATCATCATTATCATCCTCAATATCATCATCATCATGGTCATCATCCTGAATATCATCATCTTTAACATCACCATCATCCTCAATATCATTATCATCATCATCACCACCATGATCATCATCGATCCTCTTTATCATCACCATCATCATCCTCAATATCATCATCATCATTACCACAAGTTTTCATGTAACATAAAGGACACATGTTTGTGTGAAAATACATTTAATAATACACTTCACCAAAAGTAATAAATACAATATCATAATTAATGGACACTAGGGTTTCAACAATATATTGCACATTATCATGGTAAACATCAATATACATCAACAGCTAGCTAACATCTTGCACAAAGAAAAGCTACACTTGAGAGCTTTAAGAGGGCACAAAATCAAACAGAATAATGTTTCCATACTGTTACATTGCAATAATAAATTAAATGGCGAAGAAACGGTCGTTGTAGGTCAGGTTAGCAGACTTCTTGGAATTACTAAACTACTTGAAATACAAGTATTCAAAGACAATAACGTAACAAATCAAAAGGCAAAATACAATAGGTTAATTAACAGATAACATTATTTAAATAGCAGATAAAATGATTGCACATTAACTTAATAGATACTGATATAAAATGTAACATTCAAGTTCAGATTAAATTGAACCCTTCAGATGAACGGTAGTGACTAAAGTTTGAAGGAGGTATTGGGAGCTTTAAGAGGGCACAAAATCAAACAGAATAATGTTTCCATACTGTTACATTGCAATAATAAATTCCAGTAAATTAAATGGCGAAGAAACGGTCGTTGTAGGTCAGGTTAGCAGACTTCTTGGAATTACTAAACTACTTGAAATACAAGTATTCAAAGACAATAACGTAACAAATCAAAAGGCAAAATACAATAGGTTAATTAACAGATAACATTATTTAAATAGCAGATAAAATGATTGCACATTAACTTAATAGATACTGATATAAAATGTAACATTCAAGTTCAGATTAAATTGAACCCTTCAGATGAACGGTAGTGACTAAAGTTTGAAGGAGGTATTGGGAGCTTTAAGAGGGCACAAAATCAAACAGAATAATGTTTCCATACTGTTACATTGCAATAATAAATTCCAGTAAATTAAATGGCGAAGAAACGGTCGTTGTAGGTCAGGTTAGCAGACTTCTTGGAATTACTAAACTACTTGAAATACAAGTATTCAAAGACAATAACGTAACAAATCAAAAGGCAAAATACAATAGGTTAATTAACAGATAACATTATTTAAATAGCAGATAAAATGATTGCACATTAACTTAATAGATACTGATATAAAATGTAACATTCAAGTTCAGATTAAATTGAACCCTTCAGATGAACGGTAGTGACTAAAGTTTGAAGGAGGTATTGGGAGCTTTAAGAGGGCACAAAATCAAACAGAATAATGTTTCCAAACTGAATAATTATCATAACAATAATAAATTCCACTAAATTAAATGGCGAAGAAACGGTCGCTGTAGGTCAGGTTAGCAGGTTAGAATGTCTTCAATGCCGAGGGGCTGGGCAGGTGATATCCTGAGCATCTGGCCTGCAGAACTCGCGGATCTTGCTGAACAAGTACTGCTGGCGCTCCCTTGGTAGACCAGGCACAGGCTCGCTCGGTGGCAGCATCATCGGAGGGCGATGGTTTGGGTCCTTCAGCAGGCAGAAGCGCACCTCATCGGAGTCAGCGTAGGCCTTGGCGTAGACAACTCCGGGCTCGTCAACAGTATACCTACAAGATTGAATAAAAAGAAGACAAGGAAACAAGAAATCAATACTATGGAACTGACTATACTTGTGTTATAATACCTTTATGCTTATACTAATTAAAACAAATAATATAACATCCTTTATTAAAAAAATAGTAGAGTTAGCATACCCATAAATGTAGATCATTATAGAGACTTATGAAGTCTAGGGAATTCACTACAGATAATTATGTTTTAAAAAAAAGGAAGGCATTTTGTCATTATACTTTTCTTCAATAGAGTTTCATTGCGAGCAAAACAAACCTGAAATGGTGATACTGCTTGATGTTCGGGAGTGGCCGGAAATATGGAGACAAGAAGTTCTGCCACTGGTACACCGGGACGAACTGGCGGCCGCTCTCATCTCCAACGAGCTGAGGGATGTTCAACTCGTTCTTGGCGCTACTCTTCACAGCCTCTGCGATGTCAGCCAGGGTAGAGATGGCTGCTTTGTTGACGGCATTCTTCAAAACCCCAAAGCAGAAGTCAGGGCTGAACTTGGTGTGTCCTGCCAGCAGGAAGTTCAGGGTCACGGTGTGATGAAGGCCCCGCATCACCCTCCAAGCCAGGTACCACAGCAGATAGCGATTCTTATTCTGGCCAGAACAATTATCGCAGTGAAGCTGCACCTCCTTCTCTCCAAGTCCGTAGCAGCGGAAAAAGAAGTGTAGGAAGGATATCACCGCAACCGAGCCTTTGGAGACACACATTCCCTCATCAATGAGGAAATTCACCTAAAATGACAGAAGAGAAAAAAAGAAAAGGAAACTGTAAAAATGCATAAACAACTAATCATCGACTTCATTCATTTAACATTTCTTCTTCTTTTGTGAAGAAACTGATACACTGAAATTAACAATTTATACAAACTTTACAAATTACAAACTAAATTTTATATCAAACCACCTTGAACAAGCTTTGACATCCATTTCACTACCTTAAAAGAATGTCATAACTTTGATTATTGCTCTCAAGTACCATTGTACACCCCCCCCCCCCCCCCCACTAAAATAATAATTACATAAATCTCACCTGCTGCTGAACTCCTTCGCAGTTGACTCCAAAGATACCACACTTCCTCGGGGTAAGGAAGTAGATAGGGCCTGGCTGCTGTGGGTTCGATGGGTAGTGGAGTTGCTGGGCGTAGTCGAAGCTGTAGTGGACGACACTATCTCGGGAGCACGGTGGGTTGAGACCTAGCTTCTGACCTTCGACTGCCGTCTTGCTCTCCGCCACCATCCCTTGTAGGACCCGTCGTTGCTGCTGGGCATTATGGAGGTGTTGCTGGTGCTCGACGACTCGCCTCTGCTTTTCCTCCTCTGGAAGGTTTGCGCTGCGGTACAGAAGAGTGTTGTTCTTCTGGCACCGCCAACACAAGTCTGTCATCGGCTTACAGACGATCACGTTGGGGCAGTACAAGCGCCACATCTTCAGAAATGTGCTCTGCTGCACAATTCTCTGCTCTGAAAGAGAAAGAGAAAGAGAAAAAGAAAGAAAAAAATACATTTAAACTTTTATGCTTTTATTTTTTCCATCAAGAGATCATTATTAGGTAAAACAATAATAAAGTACTGTATAATTATTGTATAAACACCATTATTTTGTAATAATGCTGTAAACGATCATCGGATCGGAATTCGATCACGATCGATCATGCCATGATCGGATAGAAATGCCGATTTTAGCCAATTTCCGATCATGCACAGATCGGATCGAAAATCTGAAGAAAACTAAAAATTAATAAATAAATCTTTTTTGGGGAAAATAAATGAATACCAAAGCAACATATTATATCCACATGAATAAGCCCAAGGTAATCTTGTATGGGTATGCTTTCATTTCAAACTGATTAACTCTACTTTTACAAAATTACTCGCGGCGATTCTGAAAGGTACGCCAAATTAAGCCCATGGGACTGAGCTCAAGTTTTTGTTTTTTCCCGATCCGATATCCGATCAAATTTGGATCATCGATCAAATTTTGCCGATCTGATCATCAAGGTCAGTTACAGCATTATTTTGTAACCACAGTCCTGAAAGAAAATATTTAGTTCGTTTGAAAAAAATAAGGAAAGGTACGGTTCTAGATATTGAATTTTGTTTTTGCTAAATTTCAATACATGCATGCATAATAAAACCTGATTTAACCACGATTCAATTTAATTCTTAAAATAAAGCCCATGCAAAACTTAAATGGCAATGAAATTCTTTTTTAAACGCACCTTGTTGAGCCATCAGGGTCTTGTACTTCCGCCAGACAGCCACCTTGGGAGCAGATGACGGGAGAAGTTTGACATCTGCCCTCTTGTAGCCTGGGATCCGCCCTGGAAGAAACACACCATGCTCCTCTGCATAGTTTGTGATGAAGTTCACTGTTGCCGTCACCTCTTCTGCAGACAAGGCGTTGGTGTTGAATCTCCGCCCCCCAGCATTATGCACCACCGGTGTCACTCCGAACTCTGCCAGCCATTTCTTCAACGCCCCTATCTTGTTGTTACTGATGCTGTAAAAAAAAAAAACAAGATTGAAAACAATTAAAAAACATAATCGCTTGCTCTAATTTTCTAATTCTCAACTATAATACATCATAGCCTGGTACGAATCGACATGTATGATGATTTCATCAAATTTCCTCCCATAATATAGATCTTGTTTATGATTATAAATTATTATTGTTTAATTTTGTTTAAATTTTGCAGTTGACACCCATCACTACTCTAGTCATGCATGCGAGAGTTGACAATGTTAATTGTTAATACAATGAAGATAATTTAAGAATATTGCATTTAGTAAAATCTCTTACCTGTTAAGGAACTTGAACAAGTCCCGGCAGATCTTCTTTCCTTGGAAGACGTAGTTGCTGCGATCACGCTGTCTCTCTGTCTGTTCCTTCCGCTTGGAGCAGCATGTCGTTGAGTCCATCGTCGTGATCACGTTCAGCTGCGCCAGTATCACCAGGTCCTTCTCTGTTCGTGTAAGTTCAATTATTGAATAACGATACTCTACCAAACGTTCTATAGGAAACTGGTCCTTGCAGTTGCACTTGCAGGTGAACTCCTCCACCTTCTTGTCGCTGGATGTGTCTTGGGCTGGGAATGGACCAGCAGCATCACCAGCAACAGGGCCAGGCCCAGGGGCAGCAGCATCACCATCAACAGGGGCAGCAGCAACAGGGGCAGGGGCAGCGACAGGGGCAGCGACAGGAGCAGCAACAGGGGCAGGGGCAGCGACAGGGGCAGCGACAGGAGCAGCAACAGGATGAGGCTGGATGGGCACTGCCGCAGCATTGATCGGCATGCTGTCGTCGTCGGAGTCTACTTCCATATCCGACACTGGGTAATCATCCTCATCGTCGATATCTCCATCATCACCACAGCAGAAATAGTCGTTGACGATCCCCCGCCAAGCACCGTCACCTAGCCCGCCAGCTCCCCGGAGATTCGAGGCAGCAAGCTCCTCTAAAGCAGCTGCCACGTCCTCCTCCCGTCGACCAACTCGACCGTGGTTCAATCCAGGCATGATTTACTTTAATAGCGACTTGATGGTTAGAGCGCGAGTGATAGTAGAAATATTCCGATAAAATTGATGTCCGTAAACGAGAGCTGATGAAAAGCATAATGATTATGGTTATGTTGGCATCTTGGTTAAATAGAAAAACGAAAGTATTGTTTGTACTTATCAGCTGATCTTCGTCCATGATCACCGCGCGCGCTGCCCTTTGATGTGAATACAATAAACCACCGCTGCATGCACGGTACCATGTCATTCAATAGGGTAGGTACCGCTACCGGTAAGCCGCACAGCGCGATTCAATACAGTAGGATGCGGTAGGCTGCACACGATGCGCTTTGATAATGCGAGGAAAAGCTAGCTACAGAATTTACATAACAAGGCGCGATTCAATGCGGTATTATACAGTAGGTCGCGCACGCTACCAGGAAATAATACAACGTACCCAGTACAACTCTATTCAGGTCAGTCTGACCAATCACAGCGCTTTCCGCCCGCAGCTAGCTCGCATGCAGCGGTCCGGCGTCACGTGCATTCATAGAATCACAATCGATCGATCATGAACAGCCAGCGAGGATAAACCGAGTTTCAGGTCGAAACCAAAATGAAGGTTGCTCAGAAAAATCATTATTTTCGGTATAAAACAATCGAATTACGACATGAAATTTTCAGAGAATGTAGATGACACATGTAAGTATCAAATTCCGTAAATTTGAAATTTTCAGCCAAATATAATTTTGTATGATTTTGAGGCTCTATGTACTAAAGTCCCACTCCGACTTTACACCCATTCCGTAATCCAACGTCACATATTTGTTTGTATTCATGATTTTTACGTTGGGCATGTATGTGTCTACTGATAAATATTTATCAAATTTGTTGAAATGCTTTACATGCAAAAAGATGAAAGATTGGCCACGCGAGGCTTTACAAACTGATATTTTAAGAGACT
Organism: Echinarachnius parma; assembly: GCA_037951105.1. Taxonomy (NCBI): domain Eukaryota; kingdom Metazoa; phylum Echinodermata; class Echinoidea; order Clypeasteroida; family Echinarachniidae; genus Echinarachnius; species Echinarachnius parma. Next base: position 87,001 of record JBAMJV010007584.1, read on the forward strand.
ACTACGTAAATGGGTCAAAGTACGAGACAGTGTTCTCGAATGTTCGTTTCGGAGCGTTTCTCTTTCAAGGCTCATATTTATTATGCTGTATAGTAAATTTGTACATATATTAGTAAATGGGGATTGCGTTGCAGGGTTTATTTGAAAATAAATTGGGTGACTGGGTTACATACTCTAAACGAAGAGTGTATGTGTACTGTTTGCATGTAACTGTATATTGTATGCATGTGCGTACATACGTAAGTGTATGCACTTTTTGCTAGACTATCTAGTTGTTGTACATGTTATGTCGCAGTATGATTGAATTTGAAGTCACATTGCGAACGTGTGATGATCTAGATGTCTGCAGTGCATGCATGCATAAGACAAACTACATGTTTGGGGAGTACGCTGAATAGGAGATATGACTTGTTGTTTTACATGTAGTTTTACTATATTGTCTGCGTTTATTCATATGAATTTGTTGGATAAATTGGTTCATTCGAAAATTAAGACAATTTTGTTGCGTGCTATATTATGGGGGGGGGGGGGGGGGGTTCTTCGCATAAGACAAAAAATAATAATTAAAAGAGAAATGTCAGTGGCCAAATCAGGCCACTGAAATTACTCGTTTATAAAATTGTGCCCGCTAGCCCGAGGCCAGATCTAATTGATGTTGGGCCAACTAATTGTCCCTGGCAAGCAGGCAATTACCTGGGCAAATGCTTAGGCAAGTGCCTGGGCTAGTGCTCAGGCAAGTGCTTGGGCAAATGCAGCAATGTTCAGGCAAGTGCTTGGACAAATGCTCGGGCAAGTGCCGGGCTAGTGCTCGGTCAAGTGCCGGGCTCGGGCAAGTGCTGGGCTAGTGCCTGGGCAAGTTCCCGGGCTAGTGCTCTGGCTAGTGCTTGGGCAATACTTTTTCTGATATGTATTTGAATTTAACAGCATAATTGCACTTGGTGCCCCCCTGGGGCATCAGGTTTTACCTGTCTGAAGATCACGTCTTGTAGGTATGCATTTTCAGCTTCTACCAACTAATATCCATCCGCGCTGCGCATGAAAACAAAGATTGGGGGGCATCAAGTGCAAGTATATATAGAGAGACGAGCTTTAATAGCTATCAAGGTTAAATACTCATGAATACAATATTGCATTTGCTTTGCTATCAAAGTTAAAACCTATATCACGAGCTTTGCTATCAAGTTTAAAACGGGGGAGACGGGCTTAGCTATCAAGGTTAAAACTATATCACAAGCTTTGCTATCAAGTTTAAAACGGGGGAGACGGGCTTAGCTATCAAGGTTAAAACTATATCATGAGCTTTGCTATCGAGCTTTAAACCAGGGGAGATGGGCTTAGCTATCAAGGTTAAAGCTATATTACGAGCTTAGCTATCAAGGTTAAATAGAGGGAGATGGGCTTAGCTATCAAGGTTAAAACTATATAACGATCATTGTTATGATTAAATCGGGGGGCACCAAGTGCAAGTATATAGAGAGAGACGGACTTAGCTATCAACGTTAAAACTATATCACGAGCATTGCTATCAAGGTTAAATCGAGGGAGACAATCTTTATAGCTATCAAGGTTAAATCGGAGGAGACGGGCTTAGCTATCAAGGTTAAAACTATATCATGAGCTTTGCTATCGAGCTTTAAACCAGGGGAGATGGGCTTAGCTATCAAGGTTAAAACTATATTACGAGCTTAGCTTTCAAGGTTAAATAGAGGGAGACAGGCTTAGCTATCAAGGTTAAAACTATATAACGATCATTGTTATCATGATTAAATCGGGGGGCACCAAGTGAGACGGACTTAGCTATCAACGTTAAAACTATATCACGATCATTGCTATCAAGGTTAAATCGAGGGAGACAATCTTTATAGCTATCAAGGTTAAATTGGAGGAGACGGGCTTAGCTATCAAGGTTAAAACTATATCACGAGCTTTGCTATCGAGCTTTAAACCAGGGGAGATGGGCTTAGCTATCAAGGTTAAAACTATATTACGAGCTTAGCTATCAAGGTTAGATGGGTGGGGGGGCGGGGGGGGGGGGACACCAAGTGCAATTATATAGAGAGACGGGCTTAGCTATCAAGGTTAAAACTATGTGAAGGCTTCTTTGCGATCAAGCTAACATTGGGGGCACCAAGGGCAAGTGTATATAGAGAGACAAGCTTAGCTATCAAGGTTTAAACTATGTCATGGGTTCAAGCTGAAATTGGAGAGCACCAGATGCAAGTATATTTAGAGAGATATGGGCCTAGCCATCAAGGTTAAAACTAGGTCAAGTTTAAAATTGAAATTAGGGAGCATCAAGTGCAAGTATATATAGAGAGACGAGCTTAATAGCTATCAAGGTTAAAAACGATGTCACTAGTTCTAGGTGAAATTGGGGAGCACCAAGTGCAAATTATAGAGAGAGACAGGCTTAGCTATCAAGGTTAAAACTAGGTCAAGTTGAAATTGGGGAGCACCAAGTGCAGGTATATATAAGTTGTGTCCACATATTAAAAGTCAATCTTAAAGTTATCTTGAAGTTATCTTGTAGTTTGCAAACTTTAAGTTTTCTTGAGGTTCGCAAACCGCAAGATAACTTCAAGTTTATGCCCCCCTTTCGCGTTCGGCGGGGGCAAGGGGCGAGTCCGCCCCCCTTCCCCCTTCCGACAACCTTGAGTTATTCCAGGTGGCGGAAGCTATGATATCCTTCTCTTCGCCGCCTGCTGCGGGGCCTATGCCGGTTGACTCTTCCTTTTTCCTCCTCTTCCCCCTCCGCTTCCTTGGGCATTCCAATGTCGAGTCATTCTCGAGTCGGTCGCCGTTGTTTCGATTCCCTAGCCTGGTAGGTAGCCCCTGCGGTTCTCTCGGGTGCCCTGGGGGCCTTTGGTGTCCGTGCTGGTGCACATGATCGGTTCTTCTCGGCAGTGCTTTCTCCCGCGCTTCAGGCTCTCGCGGCTTTGTTGGGGGGGGGGGGGGTGGTTCCAGGTAGGCAGTTCTTCCGAGAGGCTGAACGGCTTTGGTCGCATGTTTCTGCTGCGGCTCGGTTCCCGCTTCGCCTTTCCGTTTATCTGGCTTCCTTGCATGGCTTCGGGATGCAAGCTGATTCCCTTCAGTTGTGTCGGGAGCATAGGAATACGGTTAGTGTCCTGATCTTGACCGTCTCCGGACTCCTGTTCGATCAGTTTGCTAGTATTGTCTTCTTTGCTTGTCGGCAACGACGTCCCTTGGCCTTGGAGGCCCTCTGCCTTTCTCGGTTGGTTTCCTCGCCGTCCTTTCAGGCCATCCCCTTGTTTGGTCTCTTCCTGTTCGCCGGCGAGCTGGATATAGCTCTTGCTGGTGAGGATGTGTTGGAGAAAGGGCCTCAGAGGTGGCGGGTCGTCTTCGCTCTGCAGTTCCCCGTTCCGAGGGTCCTTCTTCTTCCCCTGGTGGTTCCATTCGTCGACGCAGTCGCCAGCAGGTTTTTTGTGGCCCTCAAGGTCCCCGTTCTGGATCGCGGGGTGGGGCAGGGGGTTCGTAGCGAATCCTTCCCCGATCGTCGGTCTGCCCCGCCACAGTCTCGGGGCTCCTTCTTCCCCCAGGGGTTGTGGACGAGGTCGTCTGTCCGCTCTTTCCCAGTGCTTAGGGTGTCGTAGAGCCGGCCTTAGTCGTGGGGCCAGTGGGTGGCCGCCTTGCGGACTTCCGAGAAAGGCGGGGGTCGGTTTGTCCTCTCGTCTGTCTCGCCAGGTCTCCGCATCAGCCTCCTTTCCCGGTATTCCTCGTTCTTCTCTCCTCTCCCGCGTTTGGCAGTGTTGCGGGAAGCTCTTGGTCAGATATCGTCTCCCTGCTGGTCAGGCGGGCCATCGTGGAGGTTTCCGACGATCCGCCCTTGTGCCTTTCACTGGTGTTTCTGGTCCCCTAGCGTTCGGGCCAGTTTCGCATATTCTTGAATCTCAAGTGCTTCTATCGTTTGTGCCCAATATCCGCTTTCATATGGAGACTATTGCCGCCTTTCTTTCCGTTGCCCGAGCCCGGTGAGTGGGCGGTTTACATAGTCCTCGCGAACGCCTATCTCCATGTTCCGGTTCTCCTGGAATCCTGGCAGTTTCTTGGGTTTCAAGTGGGTCGGCGGACCATTCTGTTTAGGGTCCTTCCGTTCGGTTTGAAGTCCTCCCCCAGAGTCTTTTCTCGCCTGGTGTCGGCGATCGGGAGGGGGGGGGCTCTCTGGTTGAAAGGTATCAAAGTTTTTGTCGATCTTGACGACTGGTTGATTGGGGGTCCTGATTCCCATCTAGGTCTCTGTGTTTTTGTGGGCAGAGTTCGATTTGGTGGTCCAGTTCCGCTTCGTGTGTCAGCCTTTCTGGTCATCGTTCATTGCCTGCGCTCCTGTCCCTTCTCCACGACGGTCCTGTGGTGAGCTTTTTTCTGGGTCATTTGTTCAGTCTGGTTCCTTGTCCTGGATTGTCGCTTCTTCCTTCGTCTGTTTCTGCAAGGGTTTTTTTTGGCAGGCCTTCAATTCCCCTTGTTCTCGGGTGCCTTTTCATCGATCAGGCACCCAGGGCCTGTGCTGTGTGGGCGGATCTGCTGTTCCTGTCCCAGGGCTATCTTTTCCGGAGGCCCTCCCCCTCGGTCTCCGTGACCTCCGGGGCTTTGTCGATCGGGTGGGGTGCCCACGTGGGCGACCGTTGCATTTCGGGGCGGTGGTCCCCTGCTCGGCCGTCTCTTCACAGCAACGTCCTGGGGATGTGCGCAGTCATCTTTGCCATCCCCCAGTTCCTTCACCCTTCAGTCGGAGGATTTGTGAGGTGTTCCGGCGCCGAAGGCGGATCTGTTTGCCTCGGCGGTCGATCGCCAACTGGATGTGTATTGTTCTCGTGCGCAGGATTCTTGGGCGCGGGATCCTCGTGCTTGGGCAGAGGACGCCTTCCCCGTCCAGTGGAAGGGGGTTCAGGGGTACGCCTCCCCCCTTTTTCCTCTAATCTAGTTGCTGCTCTCGCTGCTCGTGTCGTTTACTCGCAGTCTTCCCCTCCTGCCGGGCCTGGTGGTCCGGCCTCTCTCCCTTCTTCCAAACCCAGCCTCTCGATTTTCATCTGACCTTGTGGCCGCTATCCGGCTGTCAGCAGTCGAGGGCGGTTTTTCATCGAGAGCTGCAGACTTAATTTCCTCCGGATGGTGCCTCTCCTCTCGTCGTACGTTTGACTCCTGTCTCTCTCTGGCCGTTGGTGCAGAGAGTGCGGTTTAGATTCCCGTTCTACCTCTGTAGGGGGCGTTGCGGTTTTCTTGATCGAGCTTCCAATGAGGGCTTGGCCCTGGCCTCGATTCAGGGATATTGATCGGTCCATAGAGGTTTCCCCGGTGGCTCTCCAGTGTCCACCAATGTGTCCTTTTTGCGTATTACGAAGGCCTTTTTTCCCTTCGTCGCCCTCACTCTAGGCCTTTGGTTCCTTCCAGGGACCTCTCTTGTGTGCTTCAAGCCCTCTCGCGTCCTCCGTTTGAGCCTATGTTGCAGACCTCCTTCAAGAACGTCTCTATTAAGACTGTGTTTCTGCTGGCTGTTGATTTGGGCCAGAGGCGCGGTGCTCTGCATGCCCTTCTCTAGCCCAGGGACTTGTTCGGTTGATACCCTCCCTTGAGTTCATAGCTAAGAATCTGTCTTCGGGTTCCCCTCCGGTTGAGGTGTTCTAACCTTCCCTTTCCACGTTCTCCTCTGTTCATGATGACAGCTGTGTTGCCCGGTTCGTGCGTTAAAGTGTTATGTCAAGCGCTCGCAGCAGTTCCGGTCATCTCCGGTTCTGTTTTTTTTCTCTTATCCGTCCTCATCTCCCCGTTTCTATGGCCATGATCTCTTGTTGGCTGGTGTTGGCCATTCGAGCTGCGGGGGATGACGCCTTGATCCGGCACCCCTTCCACGCCCACGAGGCCCAGGCATTGGCCGCCTCTTGGGCACTTTTCATCGGTGCCTCTCGACGGTGTCTGGCGAGCTACTTGCTGGGCTTCCTCCGATACGTTCATGTTGTGTTATTTGCATGACGTAGTGGCCGGCAGGCCGTCTTTTGCTGAGGCGGCGCTGGCGGCCTCTTCTGCGTGTGATACCCATGAAGAAATATAGGACTTGAAGTGACAGGAATGATGTACTCTATCAGTTACAAGATTCAAGCATTTTATTCCCCTTTAATATTTAATATCAAACAACGGTACCAAAACATATAACCCTGTGTTGTTATTTGAGTTGTGGTCCCCTTTAAAGGGACTTTGTCCAAATCCTCAAAATCCAATTGAAATTCTAGTGGTTCCCTCATACCTTGTTTTATTTGTTCTTGATGATCTCTTATCTTGTTGACAGAACATGTATCATGGGGGACACATCTGCAATGTTGCCAATGATGTATTCAATGGCTCACTGGCATGGATCCTTATAGCTAATACTTATTGTTAATGGCCCGGTCAGATATCAATGGATATCGGAAACGTATGCCCAACGAATAGACAATTTGCAAAATTAAATTATCCGGTGATGAAAGTCGTCTACATTGCTTCATGTACAAAACATAGAACAACGTACATCACCGGACAAGGAACGGACAAGAAACGTATAGAACGGATGGAAAATTTAGCTCTCCGTTTGACATCCGTTTGCGCAATCCGTTGATATGTGACCGGGCTATATTGGGGGGGGGGGGGGGGGGGAAAGAATTCAAGAATACACATTATTCTCTTTATGGTACAAACACTAAATTTTGAGGTCATCGTGCAGTTTGTGATACAAGAACATAATTTGGCACAAAGACCAATAATGTGTCACAAATGGTCCATTTTGTGAAAAAAGCAACAAAATAGCTGAAAGTATAGCTTGATAGGACATGTGAGATAAATGGTTCATTTTGTGATACAAGACTTGTGATACAAGCAACATATTAACTCTAATTATACCTCGAAAAGACACAAATTGTTCATTTCAACAAAACATCACATGCATAATTTTGTATGAAAAATGGTTGAAACAAATGCTTTTTTAGAGAGCGCCCTCTCTTTTTGAATGACAACAGGCTTTCAGGGTACAGCCTACAGTAAAAGGAAATGAAATTTATTCAACAGACATTAATTAAAACATTTCAAAATCATCTCAAAATAGTAGGTAAAGAGAGCAAGTAGGAGCCTAATCAGCTGGTCAAGGCCAGTCCTTTCATATCAACATGAGATTATCAACATTTGTAAATTCAAGTTTTGTTGCATACTTTAATTTGAAGATTATTTAAACATAATAATTTACAATATGAACAATCATTACAATATACGGTTCATTATCAAAGTTGAATTATAAACGCTAGGACGGTTTTGTCAACCACACTGATAACTGATACCATGGTGCACCATTTTGTTGTTGTTGTTTTTTCCTTATTTGCACTAGTGCCCAACTGGTGCAAAAATAACCCTGATGACTCAGCCTTAATAATTATGATTATTATGTTTTCAACTAGAAACATTTTTAACAGTTACAGAAACATTGAGAAAATTGTTGCAAATGCATTCATTTATACAACTGTTGGTTCATTATCTGCAAAGTCAGCTCTTTGTGCTCGAAAGGGATGTGAAACTTTCATCAGATTTTCTCAGTAAAATGAAAAGAGAACCTTAAGTGTTTGTGTTGCAGAAGCTTGATTTATGATAAACTTTTTACATAATGCTGTTTCACCTATTTCTTGTAGAATGCCAATTCACATTCTATAGAAATAAAGACAATTTAGTTTTTGGCTCCTTTCTCTGTGACAGGTCACATGTATTTGTCTATTATATTCTGAAAATACAACTTACAATGAATTGCTCAAATTATTTGCATACATACAAAATGAAATTTTGCCTTACCTGAATAAAACTGCTCTTCACAAGATGTTCAAATGCGTCCCAGAATAGTATAAGGCTTTCTCTGGTCCAAGAACGTTGGTTTACACAGGTGGATGTTCAGTGAAGGAGACGGAGAACTTATTATTGCTAAGACCAGATCCAAGTACCGGCACGGTGGTATGATCAGCTCGAATGGTAGAAATTGCCGTCTCGCACAGCTAAATATACATGGGCCTACGTGCAACAGTATATTTTTAGACTATATCTTTAGACTATCTGATATGCTTGGGAAAACCAGCACTGCGCGAAAAAAAAAACCCACTAACTAATTAACTCCTAAACAAACAAAGTTTTGACTTACACTATCAGTCTCAAACTGTAAAGGACTCATTACTTGATGTGTACAAGATGTATCTATAGGAATGAGAGAGTTAATCAGTTCAAATTTGTGATGTATCTTCCATGAGTCACCTAGAAATGAGATAGTCAATACAGTAAGTTTGTCCAAATCAACAGACATTGGGAGATTTAGCAGACTGTGTCTAATGCCTTGCTGGTTCCCTCTTGCTAATAATAATTTGTTTCCTTCAGATTTCTTCAAGTATCAGGCCCGTAGCCTGGGGTGCCCCCCCCCCCCCCCCCTTATCAAGTGGTCTCGGTTTTGGCATAAACAAATGTTGGTGACAGACACCCCCTCCCTCGCTTATACGATTCAACAAATAGTCTCAGTCCCGTTTGTGTAAATTGCACACCAAGTGTTACTTAATTTGGTCATTAACCCATTACCTACATGTACATGGACCTAGTGGGCGCTTTATTTCCCCTATGGGGATTTCAAAATATAGTAGGGAACTGGCCCCATATTCATCAAACCCTGCTAGTTTAGTTCAGTGCTAAATGTTTTCCTAGTCCACAACTAGGGTTAGCTGAGTAAGCCTTAGGTACCAACTAAGTTAACCCTAGACCTGAAAAGCAGACAGAAAAAAGACAACACAAGCGCAGTAGCAAACTGCGCACCTATATAAGACGTTTCTTTATAGAGTTTCGGGATGACAAATTTTGTGTGTGAACATGCTGTTCGACAGGGAAAGCTGCGGTCCAATTTTTTCGACAAGCCCCCTATTAGTTGTTCCTTTTTGGTATCACTTATAATGGAAATAACCAATGTTTTTTTTATAAACAGCACTATCATCGGTTTTGACAGACCACTAGAAGCTACCATGTTTTCCAAAGCTCACCGCATGATACGTTGCATGATATATTTGAGCACATTTGGGCATGTACTAAAAAAAGCAGGTTACTGCTGTTGTTGAACCTGTTGCTATGTCAGTGAGTAGGTAACCTGCTTTTGTTAGTGCCAGTCAAATGATGTTTCAGTACCGTTTGAAAACTTGGCAGCCTATTCAGTCAAAACAGATGATAGTGGTTTAAAAAACAATGAGTATTCTCCATTTTCTCTGCGAGCAAGCTTGTTCTCTCCCATTTCCCATTTCTCCCAACTTTATAAGAAAGTTACCAATCAGTATTAAATATTAAAAGTTGCATAATTATATCTCTTGATATAAATTCCAAATGTACTGTTATTGTTTATCAATAATCTAATAGTGCCACCTAGTGCATAAAATCCCTTATGGATTATTACTTTGTATGTGTGTTACAGTAGGCAATCAGACACATAAATAAGAGGATTATTAAAAGTGATCCATTAACCTGATCCATTTTTTTGCAAAAGCGTATTCGAGACTTCGGTCATAAACCAATAGAATTGTATATTTTCATTGAAAAGGAAGAATGTTTACCTAGTTAAAAAGGTGATATTCACGTCATTATCCATGACTAATAAAAGGATTCCAGATTTGGATACCAAAAACAATCAACATATACAAATTTGGATACTTAGGGCTAGAATTGAAAAGCATTCCGGAACACTTTTCGGTTGTAGTCAAAAGTAATAAGCAAATACAGATAAGATAGATCTTACATTAATATTCACCCTTTTTCACAATAAGGAAATGGTGTTCCTTTTCTATGGAACTATCACTCATTTTTCAGAAAAATCTATTCAATAAATGTGTATGGTATATGATTGAAGTCTCAAATAAAACTTGTACAAAAATAAAATCTCATGCAGTTCAATGGATCAGTATGTAAATCAATTAACCTAAACTACCTTGAAAGCCAATTATAAATCAAATAATATTTCATTCAAAGCAATATGTTAATGATATAATATTTCAACACAACAAAAGAAAATGGTATGATTTCAAAATATTAATTTAATATAATTCGTTTTAGACATTTATTTCATCAGAGTGGACAACAACAGGATAATAATATCAAGAAGCTGCTTATTAAAGTGATATCTTAAAAAGCAATGTGTTAATCAAAATATTTACATAATTTTCAAAACAAAATTATATAATTTAAAAAATAAATTAAAAACATGCAAGCCAAAGGAAAAATGCTTAAATTAGCCAAATGACCATTATGATAACTCAGTCTACATTGTAATTTTCCATTGAAAATAATTTAACTACAATAATAGTACATTCAATAAGATATAATTTTGTGAAGTTTGACAGAAAATCACTTAAACTACGGCCTACGCAAATGTCTACCTTTATCAGATGGTAACGTATGAAGCAATTTGCCAATGATAGATATTAAAACACTACAAATGATAAGAGTTTTAACCCATTCAGGACTGGTCCCGAAAATACTTGAGCCAAGGTCTATGGAGAATACATGTAAACGCAAAATCAATCAGTCCTGAATGGTTAGAATAATACAAATTATATAATTTCTTATTATTCACTTTTAAACATTTATTCCAAAACAGAGGGAAACCATATATAATGTCAAATGATAAGTCAAAACTTTATAAGCAATGTATCATTTGAAATATTATTTGTTGTTATTTTTATAACAAAGAAAGTCTGGTCTCCAAAATAATGGGCTACGGTCTATGGAAAAGCATGTTGTACTCCAACAGTCTTGATTGAGTTTATAGACTACTATTTCAAATGACAGCTCTTAACATATTTAGCAAGTTGCCAAAGAAAAGCAATTTAAACACTAAAGCATGAAAAGATATTACATGATGTTGAAGATGTTAATTCAATTTCACTTTCTTATATAAACCCCTCAAAAAAAAGTTCGGAAACTCAAGTTTGATCGATCATATCTCTCGTATTTTTTAATAAGAATACTCGAAATCAGTGTCACAATAAAGCCTCATTATATACCTTTCAAACGGTGCATTATGTGTAGTGATTATGCAATTGGGGCGATTGCAGTAGCCCAGAGAATAGGGGGAGGCAGGAAGTGAAATCTCGCAAAATGGCCCCAATGTATTCAATTTACGAGTGCATGACTGTGTTGATCAGTTTTCTAAAGGTTAACATTCTATTGAATACTGCCACCCTTTCCATTCATCAAAATTGTTGAATTGGATACCATTTTAATGGAAATTATCTCTTCATTACGATGGCATATTAATCGTAAGGATTATGCAAATGGAGTGTGTGCAGCGAACCGGAATATGGAGATGGGTCGAGTGTGAAATCAGACAAAAAGATATGGAGTTGACAAAAAATCAGAGCGTTGCATTTTTTTCGAGCTTTTGGGAGGATTTTTTAGCATTTCAAATAAAATATTCATGATCAAAGATGATATCAACGGAAAGCCCAACAACTCTTTTGAAACGCTCTGATTTCAAGGCACTATTCATGCGTTTTCAATTGAATTCCTCTCATTCATGGCCAACTCATTTAAGTCGCATTACATCCTCTACACAATGGTATACAGATACCGACACCAAATCAGAGCGTTTTGAAATTGGTCACTTTTGAGGCTCCCCCACATTCATCTCCCTGCAGCCGCCCTTTACAAAAATCATTATAAATGTCGCATTTTCATACAGAAGAGTTGTTGGGCTTTCCATTGATATCAATTTAAGTCATGAATATTTTATTTGAAATGCTAAAAAATCCTCCCAAAAGCTCGAAAAAAATGCAACGCTCTGATTTTTTGTCAACTCCATATCTTTTTGTCTGGTTTCACACTCGACCCATCTCCATATTCTGGTTCGCTGCACACACCCCATTTGCATAATCCTTACGATTAATATGCCATCGTAAGGAAGAGATAATTTCCATTAAAATGGTATCAAATTCAACAATTTTGATGAATGGAAAGGGTGGCAGCATTCAATAGAATGTTAACCTTTAGAAAACTGGTCAACACAGTCTTGCACTCGTAAATTTAATGCATTAGGGCCATTTTGCGAGATTTCACTTCCTGCCTCCCCCTATTCTCTGGGCTACTGCAATCGCCCCAATTGCATAATCACTACACATAATGCATCGTTTGAAAGGTATATAATGAGGCTTTATTGTGACACTGATTTTGAGTATTCTTATTAAAAAATACGAGAGATATGATAGAGTTTCCGAACTTTTTTTGAGGGGTTTAATTATTTTCCAATAGAAAGAAAAGTTAAATCATAGATGATTGAAGCCATCATGAATGATAACACAGTCTTTAGAAGCAATGTATGAATTAAAATATTTCAGCACTACACAAAATAAAGCAATTTAATTAAAGATAATATTATGCATGTCATTCCAGGGATTAATATGTTGATACATACACAGAATAGTTCAAGTTATCTTTATAATGTACATTTGATTTGATTTCACATAATACAAAATAAATATATAAATAATAAAGAAAGAAATACATTCATTGAATATTGAAAAAAACTATGTATAACAGATAAATTTATGAACATAATAATACAGTTTGTAATATTAATGGATACACATAATAAGCATCTTTGAAAACAGTAATTGAAAACAAAAAGGTCAAGATTCCAATATTAACATCAGTGATTATCAGACATGAAAATTTTCCACGTTTCCGCGGATTTCTGCTTTTTCTCCATTTTAAATTTTTTTCATCATCAACTTCAGGTGGCGCTGTAAAGCGCTGCTGTGGTCTTCACGAGAGCACGCCATGCAACTCTATCACCTGCCATTTGTGTTGCACCTTTCATTCCTTGTTCAGACACTTTTTTAATATCATCCATCCAAGATGTTGGTGGACGACCTCTACCCCGTTTTCCTTCGACTGCTCCTTGGAGTATTTGCTTCTCTACACCTTCAGATCTCCTAGCAATGTGCCCAAAATAGTTTAGTTTTCTTTCCATGATTCCCCTTCTGATGGTCAATTCTGTTCCTATCTTGCCCAGAACCCAATCATTTGTCTTTTTATCTTTCCATGATACCTGCAACAGCCTCCTGTAGCACCACATTTCAAAGACATCAAGTCTCTTTCTGTCATTCTTTGTCATGGCCCACATTGACTCACTTCCGTAAGTTGCAATACTCTGTACTGTTGATCTAGCCATTGCCAGCCTTCTTCTTATCTCTGTGGTACTCTCTCCTTTGTTATTGATAATTGATCCCAAGTACTCAAACCGATTTACCACTTCAATCTTATTTCCCGCTATGGTGAAGTCAGTGTTATTGTTATCTCTGTCGACAACCATTATTTTTGTCTTTTTGGTGTTTAGAAGAAGGTCTTTCTCTTCACTCGCCTGTTTGATGCGATTCCACAAATTAATCAGCTCTTCTCTGCTGCTGCAAATGAGAGTAGTGTCATCAGCATACCTTAGGTTTGTGATCCTTTTACCTCCAAACTTAACTCCCCCATTGAATCCTTCCAGAGCATTTCTCATAATGTCCTCAGAATAAATATTAAAAAGGTTAGGAGACAGTATGCAGCCTTGACGTACTCCCCTGCCAATTCCAAACCACTCAGTATTGCCATTACTGGTTCTCACTGTTGCTTCTTGGTCATGATATAGGTTTTTGATCAGTTCGATGATGTGACTTGGGAACCCCATCTTTGCCATTGTATTCCACAATTGAGAGTGGCTCACACAGTCAAATGCTTTACTATAATCTATAATAGAGGGGATGTCTGTGTTCTCTGCATTTCTCTATTATGTTTCGTATGTTGACAATCTGTTTTTTTTTTATTTATTTTTTTTTATTAATTTATTTAATTTCCTTTTTTTTGTATTTGTAATGTTTACCCAGAGCCTGTTTTAGTATGTGTTATGCTAAATGGAATCCTCTTACTCCAGATTCTTATTAAATATATGATGTTAAAAATCTCACCACAGGATTGCACGATTCTGAACCCCAAAATTGAAAAATCTTCCTTCCGTGGGAGGGGGACGCCCCCTACACCCTCCCCCCACTTGGTCGCTTCGCTCCATTGTAGTAGTTCTCGAAAATATTCAGTGTTTTTTATGAACAGTACTTTTCATGTCTGGATTATGCACTGGTTCATTATTGTAAGCAGAGCTTGAGAAAATCATAATCCAATTAATCTAATAAAGAAAATACTGCTGAAAACTACTTATCTACTAAATATCGGCAATGTGATAAAAATGAAAGTGGTATAGAGCCTAGCTTTCAATCCTAGCAGGATCTTTGTCAGGGCTACAAATGACAGTAAAACAAAGATACTACTAACTACCAACTCATATTAATCTGTTAAAGGGATAGTTGAGTTTTGGTCAAACTGAATTTTATGAACCAAAACCTGCACCATTACGGTACAAACTAATAGTTATAATTCCACCATGGTCGAAAGGTATAGAAGATTACAAATGACTATTAAAGTGAAAACCCGGTTATCATTAAAAAATAGCCGTTACAACTCAAGAGGGCGCTTTCTGAAACATCACTGGTTTCGACCATTTTTCATACAAAATTGTGCATGTGATGTTTTGTTAGCTCATCCAGCCCGAAGGGCAAGATGAGCTTATGCCATGGCGTGGCGTCCGTCATCCGTCCGTCCTTCCGTCTGTCCATCCACAGTTTTCAAAATGCTTCTTCTTCGTTATTTTTCAACCGATTTTGATTCTGATTGTTTCATAAGATAGGGCTAGGAGGGGGATTTAAAACTTCTACACAGAATCGTGAATTTTTAAATTTTTTTTAAAATTTTTTTTTTCATTTATTTTATTTTTTTTAATTTTTTTATTTTTTGTTTGTTTGTTTGTTTGTTTGTTTGTTTTTGTTTTGTTTTTTTTTGTGTTTTTCCCATGTCCCTTCCGGGGGCGTCAAATTTATATTTTGTTCACTTTAATTTTCTAATTTTTTTATTTTTATGTCCCTTCCAGGGCATCAAATTTTTATTTTTTGACCAGTTGAAAAGTGCACGACATGAAATTTGCGATATTTGATGTTGCGAGATGGCGGATGAGCGCTACGTCATTGACGTTCTGGTTAAAATAATGATATCATCAACAACTATTTAAAAATCTCTTTTGAAATTTTGTTAAAGGAGTGTATCTAAGCATGTTATGTATTTTTTTTTTAAGTCAAGAAATCGTCTGGCTAGACGATATATACATTTAAATAAAACATTTTGAAATCAAATTTTAAAACTTTGAGAGCAAAGGGAATGATTTTTATTCAATGAACTTTCGAATGGAATTAAAACCAAACAATTATAGTGTCATGGGGCATTTTGGAAAGTACCAATACTCAAGTGTACCTTAAACTTGGAAATTCTTAGCATACAGTTGGTAGTAAATAAACAGCTAAGAAACATAATTAATGCTTAAAGGGAACTGCAACCCTGAAATAATATTCCTATGAATGAAATGTAATAATTTTAGTAGTCCATTCCACCGACAAGTTCAGACAAATTGGATTCCAGACAAAATATATAATTTGAAAACCCATCACGACAGTATAGTAATTGTTCATGGGTCTGCAGACGAAGACGAGTCCATTGTCTAGGACTTTCGCATCTTCCGTGCTTCTATTGTCTCCAAATGTACAAACTTATAGAATTGACGCACTCGCTAACATGTGGCACCATCGGCCATTGGGTTCCGTGAGTTTTGGTTATTATAATTGCAATGTTTACGAATAACACAACACTTAAAGGGTACCACCACCCAAAAATAATATTCTTATTAAAGAAAGGTAACATCTTTAGTATTCCATTCCATCAATGTTTCCAGAAAGAAAAAAAAAAAATTGGAAACGCATCACCATTCTAAAGCATGCGTTCATGCGGTCTGAATTACGCAGACTGCTATGTGTGCGGTGAATTGCAACGTGTGCAGAGCGAACGAATCGTCCAGGAATCTATTGTTTACAAACGTGCGCGTAAATAGCATTGGCGCAATCGCAAATGGTTGGCCCGTATGTAACCAGGAAATAGCAGTGGTTCCGTACGTGGTGGAAATTAATTGCTTTGTTTATGAATTACACAACCCTTTGCAAAATGTTGGGTATCTATTTGATATCACAAAATGGTACCAAAACATATAATTATGTTTTGTTCTTTGCCTGGTGGTCCCCTTTAATAGATGCCCGCAATTTTGCAAAGGGTTGTGTAATTCATAAGCAAAGCAATTAATTACCACCACGTACGGAACCACTATTATTTTGTGGTTCCGTATGGCCAAACATTTGCGAGTGCGCCAATGCTATTCACGCGTACGTTTGGACACAATAGAATCCCGGACGATTCGTTCGCTCTGGACAAAGTAGCTTTAGAACGGTGATGCGTTTTCCAATTCTTTTTTTTTCTGGAAACATATTTTTGTGAACTTGTTGATGGAATGGACTACTAAAGATGTTACCTTTCATTAATAAGAATTTTATTTTTGGGTGGTGATACCCTTTAAGTTAAAGGGACTGTCCGCCTTTTACAAATCGTCTGATGAACAGTTTCCAGTAGACGGATGGGGATGAATGTAACACACACACAAAAATCCAGATCGAAAAGCCCTGTAATTTGGATTCTACGAATGAAAAACAAATGCGTCCCTCCACCAACCTATATATCGGTCAATAAAGGCGATTAACTGATTTAGCATAATATTACAACAATATTGTACTTATTCTTGTAAAGGTATTGTGAAGCCGACATTTGTAACGGTATGTCACGGGAAAAGGTTTAGAAAATGAAGAATATACAATTACATGTAGTCAGTTTTAGCGAAGTTTGGATATTTTGTTTAGTGTTCGCTTACTCCATTGTTGATCTGTGCCGCCAGGATTGGCTTTTTTCTCCGAAGTTCTCAAAGCCTGTTGAGCACGCGAGAGCTCTCTGCGAATCATGCTAACAAAGTCTCCCTGTGATTCATCAGCTGTGTCTAAAGCTATTTTGTATTTCTCGATGGTCAACTGGAGGTCATTATCTTGGAGGCATCTTGCCCACTTGAAGTGTGTGTTGCAGGTGGCCTTTGGATCTTGCAAGACGGACGCCTCCTGAAACTTCTCTAGGGCCTCAGCCTTGAGTCGGTCAGCATCCTTCTTCTCCGTCAGGCTGTGCTTTGCCTTCAAATGGCACACTTCACCCAAAAAGGCAAGGATATTTTCATCATAATATTTGTACTCTGATGCTTTTTCTAAGTCAGCTCTTGCTGAGGTCAGGAACTCCAAGGAACTTGATTCGCTCTCTGCTTGTTTGAACTTCTTGATCCATATTTTTGCTCTGTTGTAGAGGGCGTTGCAGCAGGTGTGTTTCAGGAGCTTATACCCTGGCGACTCTCCCAGTTTGATGGCTTTATTAAGCCACCTTAGTGCCTCGCCATAATTTTTTTTCTTTTTTTCTTTTTTTTTTTTTTCTTCATTGAAATGCCGAATTCCCAGCTTACCCAAATTCCATACACAGTTATGATTTAGATCGTATGATCTTTGGTAGCATTTTAACGGGTTTGCCCATTCTTTTTGATAGATGTCTGAAATATGTCCAGCGGGAATATCTAGTTTATTGCATTGTGCAATTGCGTTCCCCATGAGATACCAGACTTGGGCTTGGTATGCTTCATTGTGTTTAGACATCTGGAGGCATTGGTGGAAGTCATCAACTGCCTTTACAATAGATCTAGAAGACAAGGCCGTGTTCCTAGGTCTGGCTCTGATGTGGTGAAGACCCAGTCTTCCGTGTGCAAAACCTCTGAACAAAATCCAGTCTCTTCTTTCTTCCTCAAACTGTTCTCTCTTGATGGAATCTCCAGCAATGCAGAAGGCATCCTCGTACAACTGGACTTGGCGTTTGCGAAGATCTACTTTACATATTCCTGGGTATAAGTTCTCAAGGGATGCATATGTCTGCTCCATGTGGCATCTTGCATAGATCATCTTTGTGTCATCAGGGGAATTTTCACCACCAGTTGCTTGTTGGCACAGTGCTTTGTAGCGCTTTGCCTCGGGGTCGTCTCCCTGTTCAGAGTAAGCTGTGGCCAAGTCTTGTAGGGCATTGATGTTTGTAGGGTCGTGCTTCAGTGCTTCTTTCCAGAGTGTGATTGCGTCTGTCTTTCTGTTGGAGCGATAAAGCAGCAGACCTAAGGAGGAGATAGATATAGAGGAGCAATGGGTTACCAAACCTGTGAAGCTACCGGTGGCACCATGTTGTAGTTCTGTATTATGTGAAACGAGAGATAGAGAGGTGAGGACCTGTACCTTGTCTATCATCCAAAATAGACTTAGATTGGAACTATAAAGCAAGTGTGATCTAACAATTATGAAAGGAGTTGAGTTAGCTCAGTTGGGAATGTGTCTGATTTAGATGCTTGGGACCTCTGGTTATAATACTACCATCAGACACGGTGTATTTTGTCATACAAATTTTGAGCTAACTAAATCAACTTCAACAAGCGAATATCATTAGCGATATTATTTCCGATACTATATCCGCAATGGATTATATATTTACTATTAAATCAACTTCATTCCCCTAGAGTTTCCTGTAGGGAAAATGATTCATGGAAAACACTCTGTTTCTCGGAAAGGATGATAAATGGTAGTCCTGTGTATGAGACAGCTATATTTCATGCATGCTAACAAAACCTAGTCTCCTTCTCTCAAAGAAAAGGGTGCGTATCAGGTTGACTATAGTAACCCTGCACATCACAACCAAAAGAATAAATAATGTAAAAAATCTTCAGAATTGAAAGAGGCGGTTTCTGTATGTGACAACCTTCACAGGTGTTTGTACTCAATATAGAACATAGAATTTGAAGTGGTTCCGCTATCAAAAGGGCACCAAATTTTACTTTTAGACTGACTGGTCCAAATATGACAACTCCCAGACCCCAATGGAAACACCACCCAAAATTGCTGGTATACTGTCAGCATTACAGAAAAGGCGCGTGACGTCATTGCAGATGGAAGTTGACAATTATCTGCCGAGATAAATATTGGGGTTTAGCAATATACTGAATGCTTTTAAACTGGTGGAAACATGCCATTTTCCGTATTAATAATTATTTTTGTAATGCAACTCAGGCTCGAATATTGACCAATAAGGATTTTTTAATGTAATAATAAATTAATTTGTTTGGATTGCTGGACCAAGCTCTTTTACGTCTTTCTTTGTATACATGTACTTATGTGAAAAGGCAGAAGTGTTCACCTTTAAGGTTCCTGGCTGCGTTCAAAAACTGCTGGCTGTATATCTGGTTCTGAAGCATGGCGTCTTGCCCTGCAATGATTCTATCAATTCCCTTCTGGTCCGTCCGGCCAATGTTGACTCCAAGGAAGTTACAGTTCAGTAGACCAGGCACCGGCATTGGCGGTTTACGTCCCTCTTGTTCCTCTGCAGCTCCTTCCATGATGACAAATCTAGTAATAATGAAGGAAGAAAAAATCAAACAAGTATGTTAAATTTTTTTTTAAAAGAGGCAAAAGGAGAAAATTGTTAATGATTTTGACTCCAATGAAGTTAGAATTCAGAAGACCTTGTCAGTTGACTCCTCTGCAGCAGCAGGCATCAAGACAAATTTAGTAATAATGAAAAGAAATTAAAAAAAGAACAAAAAGAAGAGGTAGAAGAAGAAGAACCATCTTGGATCTAGTAAATTATTCATATAATGATGTGTACTATTGTAACTCCTTAGGAAGATTAACCAGCTATAGACACCTGAACAGTTTGTTCTTTGAGGGAGGTGGGGATGAAAACATTCTCTACAGGTATTTTCTGAATTTTTTTCTGAAAATACAATTTATCACTCACAAATGATTTACTTTACATGTATACAAAATTAAGTTTTGACATACCTAAACTAAACTGCTTTCCACAAGAGTTTTGATTCCGGCCCAGAACAGTAGGCTTACTCCGGTCCAAGAACTTTGGTATACACTGGTAGTCTAAAGAGCTTTAGTGAAGGAGAGAACTTATTCTTGCTGAGACTAGATCCAAGTACTGGCACAGTTGTATGATCAGGTCGAATGGTAGAAATTGCTGTCTCGCACAGCTAAATATACCAGGGCCTACGTGCAACTGCAGTATATTTATTTTGAGACTATCTGATATGCTTGGGGAAAACCAGCACTGCACGAAAAAAACCCACTAACTAATTAACTCCTAAATAAACAAAGTTTTTTTTTAAAGCTGTTCTTCACATGCAAGTCCCAATTGCTTAAATTTTACTCTATCAGTCTCAAACTGTAAAGGACTCATTACTTGATGTTCACAGGATGTATATATAGGAATGAGAGAGTTAATTAGTCAAACTTTGTGAGGTATCTTCCAGGAGTCACCTAGAAGTGAGATAGTCAATACAGGAATTTTGTCCAAATCAACCGACATTGGGAGCTTTAGCAGACTTTGTCTAATGCCTTGCTGTTTCCCTCTTGCTATTAAACAATAATTTGTTTCCTTCAGATTTCTTGTTCCTATGATTGAATTTTAGAGTATCAGGCCCGTAGCCTGGGGTACCCCCCCCCCCCCCCCCCCCACCTTATCAAATGGTCTTGGTTTTGGCATAAAAAAAGGTTGGTGACAGACACCCCCTCCCTCGCTTATACAACTCAACAAATAGTCTCGGTCCCATTTTTGTAAATTGCGCACTAAACTGTACCATTTGAAATGCCCTTAACATGGAACTAAGCTAGCAGAATTTTATGAATATGGGCTCTGGGGTGGTATTCAATTCAATACTTAGAGTAAGTAAGAAATTTACTTAGCATTTTGCTAGGCTGAGAACTCATATGAAGATTGTTTTTTAGACTTTTACTTCAGTAAAACAAAATCTAAATGAAATATTCGAAGATATTTAATAGGGGATCAAAATTTGGGCAAAATTGTCAGTTGATGAATTAATCAAATCTCAACTTTGGGTTAGTAGTATACTTCAGCTAAATTTTGACTGAAGTATGAAATTGAATACCGGCCCTTGCAAGTGCATATTGTCGGGGTGACAGTGAGAAGGCATTTGGCTTCATTTAATTTCTGCATAACATCTTGTAGGTAGGAGTCTATATGTAATGCTTAATTTTCTAATGATAATTATTTCTTAATTTTGGAGATAATTTTTCAAAAGTTTATCAAAGTTAATGGTTAATTTTTTTTGATATGACCATAGGGAAAACCAGTGTTTTCTGATACACGGCTATCAAAGGCTCGTGGAAGTACATTGTTTACTTAGACTAATTTTGTATTGACTATTGATTGATTAGGGAGACTTTGTTTTCTGTTTGTGACAATCGAGACATTTATACTTTATTAGAAATGCATATTGAAGGGATCTAGAAACATTGTCCAAATCCACAAAACTTTGTTACAAATCTGGTGGTTATCATACTGTGTTGTATTTGTATTACCAATAGAGGCATGCATGGAACAGGTTTGGTTTTTATATACAAATTTCCCTTTCATTAGAAAATATTTACGATTGTAGCGTTTGGATTTTAAACTATTCACTGGGTAGTCATAACTGTGTATAAAGTCAGTGCAATAAGTTAGCAAATATCTCTTTGCAGTTTGCTCATAACTCCCAGTATAACATCCATTTAACATGACATTTTCACACAGTACTCAGAGGACATATATTAGATCACAAAACTACACATACCAACCATTCATCACTTTCTGCACATGCCAACAAAGTTACTAGATCCCTTGAAAGTGATCCATTAACTTGTTAAATTCAACCAAAACCACTTGAATTATAGAATCATAGTCATGCAACAACATATTGAGTTCACATTCCGTACACGTACTGCACGTCCCCCCTAACTCTGGTGGGGTAACATTCTTTGCTGTAATCTGTCTGAATTCGCTGTTAGTGATATCTCTAAAAATGAATTATATCATATGTATGGTATACAATCAATATATATATATATCGATTGTATTTTAAAGTTACAATTAATTGTCAGTCAGAACATGTGCATGTTTCAACCAATCAGATTTGTGCATTTAGAACACATGATTAATTGTAACGTGCAATCAATTGTATCACTTTCTGCAACGGGGCCGTTGACTAATTGAATTTGCTATACATGTATTCTCCATAGACTTCAGCCCAAGTATTTTCTAGACCAGTCCTGAAGGAGTTAAAATGTGTATTGTACCTTGCTGATGTGACCGGCTATACCAAAACCCTGCACTTGTCGGTAATTCATGTTTTGAAGAAATGTGCATTTTAAGTTCACACAATGTGTGTAAAAGACCTATAATTGAAAAATTGAAACAATCATATCTTCGCCAATTATTAACCAATAAGTTAAAACAAAGCATCAAATGAAAGCTTGTGATGGGTCCTTTCTAATATGAAAATCTACATTTTGATTTTTACCGACAAGTGCAGGGTTTTGCCATAGGTGGTCACATTTAATGCCAAACCTGATCTATCGTTAAAGCCAATGAAAAAACAAGTAATGCTGTATAATCAAAGCAATGTGTAAATTGGAAAATAATTGAACGCAACAAAACAAAATGGTTTGATTTCAAAATATAAATGTAATATAATTTCTTCCATAAAGAGGGGAAAATGACATAGAATAATACTTACAATTAGCTAACTCAAATGATAACTATAGGAGCAATGTATTAATTCAAATATTTGAACTCTACAACATCGGGAACAAAATGATATGCTTTGAAAATAATGTTAAAACAAAGGAAAAACATTTAAACTGCTCAAATGACTGTATGATCCCATTGAACTTATTAAGTTTTTTTCCATTGGAAAGAATGTAAATATTATAATAGTCCATATATTGGACTCAAGAAGATATCATGTTTTTGTTTGACAGTAATTTGCGTAGCCTAAGTGATTTTCCATCTAAAAAAAAACTGCTAAATCAATATTCTAAAATGATAAATATACAAGCAAAATAAGATATTTACATGTTGGAGTGTTTGTATTTGACCGTCCACCGGTATTATAAAGTCAGTTCTTTTTAGCAAATATCACTTTGCTTTTTTGCTTATAACTCAGCCATAGTATCCAATTAACATGAAATGTTCACACATTACTCAAGCGACATATCAGATCACATACATACACATTATATCAAAAATGTATCGCTTTTTGCACATGTCAACAAAGTTATTTGATCCCTGTGGCATTACATAAATGCCACAGGAAAGTCTAAAAAACGAAGAAAAAGCAATATTGTAATGTGAAAAATCTTAGTTTATATTTTTTTTATCTTTCGGTTCGCCGCCGTACACAGCAAACATATCACAGTCTAGTCTGCAGTTCATGCATGCACAGCAGACTGCAGCGATGCTAGTCGAGCTTCTCGCCTATTTTTATTTGTTTTATCTCCCCCAACTGGATCTGGCCGTAGAGGGCCGGCGATACCCACAAATTGCGCAAAGTATACAAATCGCGCGATGTCACTAATCTGTTCTCCCGAAAAAACGCAGATTACTGCTGTTCCGCAGAATTTTCATTGGCGGCGCTTTAGTGGGAACAATCGGGGAACACGGTTTAGAACCTCAACGAAGGCGATGCTAGCGCAGTGTCAGCCACACAGTTTCAGCTTGACATCGCGGCATTCTCTATTACTGAATACAATCCAGTACAGTGTACATGTCATTATTGTACTAATGTGCGAAGAATAATCTTACTGTAAGTACTCCGCAACGCAAAGCATAGTCATCTAGGATTTGGTTAGCACGCACTGCCCAAATGTGAGCCTGAAATACACGGGCAAAGGCTTGTCAATCAGAATAAACGTACGCGACGATGTGTATTATTCTGAAATTTTAAAACTACTTCCATTAAGGCTGAGTCATGTCGGTAATTGTCGGAACCGGGTCCCGATAAACTTTTACCGGTCGGGAACCGGTATCCCGATAAATTTTTACCGTCGAAACTCGACCGGTAAAATCACGCAATCGTGCACGCATCGGCAAAAATGCACTGTTTGGGGCTTATATTGCTCTTTTTATATGCAAATAACATTATAAATACCGAGGCTTTTATGGATTTACATATCAATCTTTACGGGAAAATAGTTACAGACTATCCAGAATTAACTCAGTTTCGCATGAAAAGTACTTTTTTTCGAAGTAAATTGGACCTAGAAATCGATCGTTTGTTCACCATTACCCATCGCAACACGGTTCACAGAAACTTAGCCCGCTAGTCGGGCGGGGGAAACATCACATGTACGATCGCTTGTGACTGTGAGCCACTGCCCTCAAAAAGTGGCTATAAATTAGCCTTTTCGCAATCAACACCATTTTGATATTCTACTTACATGATTTCATGGCGTTTGATAGCTGAACAGAAACAAAAATGAGCCCCAAAACAATGAAAACAATTACGCAAAATATCGATAAAAAACGACTACATCGCTCCTATTCGCTCGTATACTTTGTGTGCAACTATACGGGTCTTTTTTTCTTACCCGAGATTCATCCGCGGCCGGTGGAACTATGTTAATACATCCGCCATAGGTTATAAGTTATAACGTATGGCGGATGTATTAACATAGTTCCACCGGCCGCGGATGAATCTCGGGTAAGAAAAAAAGACCCGTATCTTGCACACAAAGTATACGAGCGAATAGGAGCGATGTAGTCGTTTTATATCGATATTTTGCGTAATTGTTTTCATTGTTTTGGGGCTCATTTTTGTTTCTGTTCAGCTATCAAACGCCATGAAATCATGTAAGTAGAATATCAAAACATTTTAAAATGGTGCAAATTACAAAAAAAACGTATTTTTAGCCACTTTTTGAATGCACTGGCTCATCAGCTGGATCATACAAAGATCCATCAGACAACTCCCCTGGAGTATCGGACTAACATTGTGTGCACATCCGCCGACAATATCGTTCAAATGACTAGCAATTTTGCGCTTCCTGTTCAATTTCTGACTGTCAAACGAAGTAATGAACCAAGAATTTCTCGAAAATAACCACTCTTTAAAGTAAATGATATCAATTGCCCCGTTTTTATTTGAATTCCGCTACATTATTGTGATAATCTTAATTTCTTTTTTAACATTTTATTTATTTATTTTTTTTTTCGGGGCACCGTTTCCCGATATACCGAACCAGGTCCCGATTGAAATGGTCGGTAACCGGTGTGATCGACCGAACCGACTCTGCCTTAACTTCCATATAAGACAATAATCTTGTAACTTTTTCATTTTGGCTTGCAAAAGGTGGCAGGATCTGGTTATTTTACATAGAAAATTGAATGTATTTTTATTGTATATGTATTTATTTACAAGTCTCAAGTCACAACTTTAAATGATGCACTTTATATAATTGAGATATGATGACACACGCAGTACCTTACTGCATTGTGTAGCGCCATCTTGCGTCCAACCGTATCGCAGCTATTGCGGTGTGCATGCAGTGCAGCGCACGCTTGTATGCAGGCTATACCCAGAGTACAGCCCTAAAAAATAAATAAATAATTAAACAAAATGGTGGATTTTCGTTTGGTACCCCAGGGTACCATTTATGTCATCATATGCTCGCTTTGTCATGTTAATGATGTTATCTCAAAAATTTATGAAAAGCCATGTGTTATACATGCATAAATCACAACTTTGAAATGAACACATGAATGTTTAGTCACATTAATGACAACAGGCTCGATGGCTGTGCTGCCTTTGCCTGATCGTACTTGAACAAGGCTTTTTGAAGAAAAAATCCATGCATTTTCACGTGTACTTTAGGAAGAGTTGGGAGGTATCCAAAGAAGATATAAAACTAGTCAGGGAACATTCTTGGTAAGGGGTAGTCCGAAAAATCTGCCAAAGTTTTGAGGGTTCTTGGACGATTTTTTTTCTCACCCGCTCTCTGAACTACCGGCTATTTGCTTGTGTGACAAGTGCCTTTGAGGCAACAAAATCAATCAAAGACACGTGCAAAAGTATCCCAATTCACCACAAATGTCACGAAAGTAAACCTACATTATTAATTCACAAGTCAAGTTCTTCACTTACTTAATCAATCTCTGTCTGGTCATTTTATTCGCCTTTTTCGTTGTAAATATCCTGTAAATCTTTCTCACTCCATGATCAGCATTTTGTTATTCATAACGTACTGATGAATTGATGGGGGAGGTATCTGCTCATTTATTTTGCAATGCATGTATAGACGGCTTCTATTCCCTTCAAAGGAATATATCATCGGGTTTCCCAATGAAAAAATGCATATGCGGGATAACTTGGTTTGGATATGAATTGTTTAGAAGACACGACAGGTTATGTGTCATGCAGGCAATTGGAGTCACGAAGAGGGGGGGGGGGGGGGGGGGGGGGCAGCGGCGAAGCTATACTATATTAGCAAGAACACGAAAATAGTGTACTGTATCTAATTTAATACAAGCGGAACAAATTATTGGGGGGGGAGAATGGATGGGGGAGGTATCTGCTCACGTATTATGCAAATGCATGTACAGTATATACGGCTACTATTCCTTTTAAGGGAATATATCATCGGGTTTCACAATAATATAAACAAAGGTATACGCGGGAGAACTTAGTTTGGATATGATAGGGACACGGGTTACGTGTCATGCAGGCAATTGGAGCCGCAGGGAGGGGGGGGGGGGGGGGGGGGGAGCTGCGAAGCTACTTTATTAGCAAGAACACGAACATAGTGTATTGTATCTATTTTAATACAAGCGGAACAAATTATGGATCATATGCAATATGGGGGATAACTGAATAACTTTGCCTGGGTTACAAAAGCATCATGATTTTGTTATGCATTGGCCGGATGTATCGTTGGACGGGGCCCCGACGGGTTGTGGGGCGGGATTGAGTCTCCCGAGTCTATTTTGTCTTACTATTTAAATGATGACTGTGGGATATTTAGTAAAGTTTTAAAGTGTTGTTATGTCATCATCGTCTTTCTCTCTCAAAAACCCGCGGATTTCCGCAGGTACAGCTAATTGTTTATGAATTACACAACCCTTAGCAAAATTGGGTATCTATTTGATATTAAAAAACGGTACCAAAACATATAATTATGTGTCGTTCTTTGCCTGGTGGTCCCCTTTAATCATTTATCAGTCTTTGGCTCAACTTCTGTTTGGGGGGGGGGGGGGGGAAACTTTTGAGAGGTATATTTTACCCCTTTAACCTATTCATGACTGGTCCCGAAAATACTCAGGCTGGGGTCTATGGAGAATAAATTTTGTATCAAAATCAATCAGTCCCGAACGGGTTAACAGGTGTACCCGATTAAGTGGTGAACATTTCTTTAATACTTTAGTAATAAGTGCCTGGGATTTTACAGCTCTGGCATTTGTGTCTATTGTGTGGTAAAAATTTATGACACTGGTATGTAAAGAGTTAGGTCATGTTTGGTCCAATCCCACCCCTTTAAACGTTACCCCATTAAGGATGGAGACTTCTGCATCGTGCATTTTGAACCAGAAGTGCATTCACCCGTTCATTGAATGTATCTTGGTCATTGCTGGAATTCCTGTTACTGGTACGCCAATTTGTCGAAATATCACAACGTTTGCTTATAATTCGCCAATGCCCCATGACCTCAAGTGTCTCCTGTATTCCTGGATACAGATCATGCACATCGGGGGACATGTCTGCAATGTTGCCAAGGATGTATTCAAAGACTTCTAGTATTTCAAAAGCATAACTCCAGTGGAGCTTATGAAATTCAAACTTAAGGGCATTAAGGGAACATTGATTGTGGATATGCACAAACTGCTGAGCTATTCTCTCCAGCAGTGCGGGTGGCTTGTTTTCTTGTTTGAAGTTATCAAACATAGTACGCAAGAGCTCTCTGCCTATCATTTCAGGAAAGCCTTTATCAGTTTCTGGGAAAGCTGTGTCAAAGGCTATTTGGTATTTCTCAATGGCCGTTTGGAGGTCACCATTATCTTTGAGGCATCTTGCCCACTTGAAGTGTGTGTTGCAGGTGGCCCTTGGATCTTGCAAGACCGATACACTCTCAAACTTCTCTAGGGCCTTAGCCATGAGTCGGTCAGTATCCATTCTCACCGTCAGGCTGTGCTGTGCCATACGATGGTACACTTCACCCAAAAAGGCAAGGATATTTTCATCATCATATTTGTACTGTGATGCTTTTTCTAAGTCAGCTCTTGCTGAGGTCAGGAACTCCAAAGAATCGCTTGAATCCCTCTCTGCTTCTTTGAACTTTATGAGCCATATTTTTCCTCTGTGGTAGAGGGCGTTGCAGCAGGTGGGTCTCAGGATCTGAAACTCTGGCTCCTCTACCAGATTGATGGCTTTTTCAAGCCAGGGTAGTGCCTTATCTAAATTTCCACTATTGAAATGATGAATGCCCAGCTTACCCAAATTCCACACACAGTTAGGATTTAGATCGTATGATTTTTGGTAGCATTTTAATGGGTTTGCCCATTCTTTTTGATAGATGGCTGAAATATGTCCAGTGGGAATATCTAGTTTATTGCATTGTGCAATTGCTTTCCCCATGTCATACCAGACTTGGGCTTGGTATGCCTCGTTGTGTTTAGACATCTGGAGGCATTGGTGGAAGTCATCAACTGCCTTTACAATAGATCTAGAGGACAAGTCTCTGTTCTTAGCTCTGAAGTGGTGAAGACCCATTCGTCCATGTGCCTTCCCTCTGAACGAAAGCCAATCTCTTCTTTCTTCCTCAAACTGTTCTCTCTCGATGGAATCTCCAGCAATGCGGAAGGCATCCTTGTACGTCTGCACTCTGTGGTAGCGAAGATCCACTTCACCTAAGTCCTTATTGTGTGCAACTGCCTGCTCCATGTGGCATCTTGCATAGATCATCTTTGTGTCATCAGGGGAATTTTCACCACCAGTTGCGTGCTGGCACAGTGCTTCGTAGCGCTCTGCCTCGGAGTCGTTTCCCAGTTCAGAGTAGGCTGTGGCCAAGTCTTGTAGGGCGTTGATGTTTGCAGGGTCGTGTTCCAGTGTTTCTTTCCAGAGTTTGATTGCTTCTGCCTCTTTGTTGGAGCGGTAAAGCAGCAGACCTAAGGAGGAGATAGAGAAGAGGAGCAATGGGTTACCAGACTTGTGAAGCTTTTAGTGGTTCCATGTTGTAGTTCTGATTACAACATTTTTTAAAGAGATAGAGGAGTGCGTGGATATGTGAGGAAAAGGGTAATTTTTTGCAAAATATTCGTTCTGAGAAGAACTAGTAAAGGGAGACAGTCTGAGAAGATAAGGTTTTTCTTGGAGTTCTAGAAAGAACTGTTCTGAGTTACCATTTTATAACTATGGTCCACATCACTCAGTTTTATCAACCCTTTGACAGTTTTACCTTAAGTTACTAAATATTGATAGAAGTTTGTGTTTAATTTTTGTATTGTTTTTACCATTCTTATGGTAGTTTTTGTCGAGCCCACCGTAGGTGGAGGGAGACTAAAGCCATGGTCTCATCCGACCCACGTAGGCGTAGCGCACACGTAGAGCAGTAATTTTTCATACGCGCCCCTGTTCTCTACGTGGGCAAATTCTACCTGGGAGTGGTCACATCCACCTAGGTCTGGTCCACGTAGAAAGTTCATTTGTTCGTTCGCGTGGGCAATGCGGGGGTAGTACGTGGGTGCTACGTGGGTGGCGCGCAGGTGCTAGGCGGGCAAGACGAGGGGACAATTAAGTTAAGATCGTTTTTACACGAGTGATGGCAATCATGATTGGAATCATTTTTAAGATCACGGTGATTCTGTTGATAAAGACTTCGCGCGAACTGTCATTACAATCGCGTTTCTGGATACGTATCTGTCAATCAATCAAGGAGTGCTTTTACAAGTATTATTTGGGGTGACTGCAATCACGATTGGAGTCATTTTCACTCCAATCATTGTATTTTTGACCGTGTAAACGCAAACTAGAATCACGAATCGCGAAACTCGCATAGTGGTCCAGAGGTGTTTTTTAATCATGATTCAGTCAAATCACAGTGCGAATCGGTAGTGTAAACCGGGCGCTCTTCGCTTCGAATGCAGTCATGCAGTGAAGTACTAGTGTTCTCCTTGTTTGATTGACAGATACGTCTCCAGAAACAAGATTGTAATCACAGTTTGCGTGAAGTCTTTCGTCGTGTAAATGCAAGGCAGTATAATCACCGTGATGTAAACATGATTCAAATCATCAATACAAAATACAATATCAATACAAAATACACTATATCAATACAAAATACAATATATCAATACCAAATACACCTGATATATAGATATTATTGTCCCAACGTACGTTCAAAGGTTCATAAAGAGTTTACACAATAGCATCCCGCCTTCTTCGCTACTGTAGTTCTTCAGGGAGACCCTGAAATGCTTGCCCTCATTGGTGACTTGGGGGCCTCCGATCTGGTTGGCCTCTTCCATTGCATGCTGACGCCGCACTCCGGGAATGAGATTTCCTTGGGCATCCTCCTGGTCTTCATCGTTGGCTTTTGAAGACCAGGGTAGCGCGTCCGCATCAGATTGTGCAGAATCAAGCAGCTTGAGGTGACCTTGCGTGCACCCCGGGGGCCAACTGAATAATGGTGAGCAGGACACGCCATGACACGCTAGCTGTGCGCCAGGATTCCAAAAGGGGGAATACGTCATCCCCCACCAGAAAGAAAGGAAGGTCATGCTCATCTCCCGGCAGTGGTTCAGGATCAGGAAACCCCAGGCAATCCTCCCCCATGTCAGGCCGGTGCGCCCTACTATAATTAAAAATGCCCGCGTCTGAAGCCGATCCCTCAGACCTGACATCCGCCCATGCATATGAACTTGCAGCATGCATATGAACTACCGCAATTAGCACAATCGAGAAAACCTTTTGGTAGCTATGATGTTTTTCGGTGCCTTGACATTTCTTAAAAGAATATTTATGACATCATTTATGACATCACACTTCACCACTCTATACCCTGCAAATAACGAAGACAAATCGCAAATTCTACCCACGTGCCCCCCACGCACCATCCACGCACCAGCTACGCGGTAGCCGCGACAAATCATCGTAGACCAAAAATTGTGCATGTCCAATTTTTCTCTACGTAGAAAAATGAAGGCTACGCGGAGGTCAGGTATCTTGAAACTACTTGCGTCGTGCGCACGGGCCACCCGCGAGGGGCCGCGCACAGCCCCAAAGTATCTACGTGGACTCCTCGCTACGCCTACGCGGGTCGGATGAGACCATGGCTGGGAGTGGTCGTATCATCTGCGCCTGGTCTACGTAGAAAATTCGTTTAATCAAGGTTTTCGCGTGGGCAGTGTGTAGGTAGTACGCGGGTGCTACGTGGGTAGCGCGAAGGTGCTACGTGTGCATGGCGAGGGGGAGTGGTGATCGCGTGGGCAGTGAGTGCGTAGAACGTGAGTGCTACGTGCGTGGCGCCCAGGGGCTACGTGGGTGTTTCTCTAGCTTTTATTCCCTGCAAATAACTAAGAAAATGATCAAGTACTACCCACGACCCCCGCACGTGCCCCCCACGTGCCCCGCACGCAAGCACCCACTCACCAGTCACGCGGTAGCTGCAACATATCATCGCAGACCAAAAATTGTGCATGTCAATTTGTCTCGACGAAGGAAAATTTAGGCTACGTGAGGGTCAGGTACCTGGAAATTACGTGCGTAGTGCGCGCGGGCCATCCACGTAGGATCACTTACACCCCAAAATCTCTACGTATATCCCGCGCTACGCCTACGTGGGTCGGATGAGACCATGGCTTAAGGGATCCAAATTGCGTCCGTCTGTCCGTCCGTCTGTGGCGCTTACAAAAATTTGAATAACTTTCCAACCCTGCATCTGTTTGTAACCAAACTTGATTGGTAGATGCCCTACATTGACCTCCATGATATGCTGGGGTCAAAGGTCACATAAGTAGGTCAAAGGTCAAATGTGAAAGTTTTGGGGTAAGTGTCTATTAAATAGGGTTGATGACTTTCCAACCCTGCATCTATTTGTAACTAAACTTGATTGGTAGATGCCCTACATTGACCTCCATGATATGCTGGGGTCAAAGGTTATATAAAATTAATAATTATAAAAAAAAACTCCAAGGCTCCCTTGGATCACTTTAAAATCAATATTACGTTCTATAAATAGGAAAAATAATCTTTTTTATAAATGTAAATTAGATGGTACAGAACGATTAAAAATTAAATATACATCTTATACAAATATTTTGACGAAAATTATTCGATTGGAAAAGAAAAAATATTTTGAAAATATGTTGGCATTATATAAACATGATATGAAAAATACTTGAAAAATGAATAACCAGGCAATGAATGTTGCTAATAATAAATCCGTCATAACAAAAATTAAGTTTAATGATGAGATTGTTGAGGATCCTAGGGACATAGTAAATATTTAAAATAATTATTTGTCATCGATTGGTGAAAATCTTGCTGTTAATATACCCCTTCAGATAAGCATTTTGTTGATTTTTGGGGCCAGCCTAATTCAAATTCTATATTTTTTGTTCCTACTCATACATGTAGGTATGAAATTTTAGATATTGTATCGAAACTAGACACTAAGAAAAGTTCAGGCCATGATGAAATAAATAATTTTATTTTAAAGGGCATTATATCTTCCGTTGTGGATTCTCTCGTTCATATTTTTAATTTGTCTTTATTATATGGTCAGGTACCCAACGCTATGAAAATTGCTAAGGTCATTCCTTTGTTCAAAAAGGGTGATAAGTTAATAATTATTGACCGATTTCTTTATTGTCCTCTTTTTCGAAAATTTTAGAAAAGATTATATATTTTCCGGACAGTATCCTTTTTAAAAAATAATAATATTTTTTCTAATCTTCAATTTGGTTTTAGGGAAAAACATAATACTGTACACGCATTACTGTCTTTTATTGAGAAGGTAGCTCATGCCATCGACAGATTTTCTCATATGGTCGGCATTTTCCTGGACTTCTCCAAGGCCTTTGACACGATTAACCACGATATTCTACTTTATAAACTTTCACATTATGGTATACGTGGGATGGCCTTGGAGTGGTTCAGGAGCTATCTTTCATATAGAAAGCAGTATGTATTTTTAAATGATAACTCTTCAGATTTCCGTAATATAAATTGTGGTGTTCCACAAGGTAGTATATTAGGCCCACTTTTATTTATTTTATACATTAATGACTTTTGTCGATCATCTGATATATGTGACCTTACACCACAAAACGACCGTTATGTCGCTGTGGTAGTTTCTCTTTTATTAGCTAAAGTACCATATTTGTCGGTGTATTACCCGCTCCGATGTATTAACCGCACCCCCAACTTTGGCCATTTTTCCATGAAAAAAAAAATTTGTTAGTATAATTCTTGACTTTTAGTCTTTAGATGGTCAGCATTTTCTTAGGAAAGGTACCAAAAATAGCTTATCTATCAGAGAAGTTTTGCCTATGAATTTTGTTTTATTTACTGAAGCCTCCGAAGTAAATAAAGAAAATTATCAGGCCTTCTTCACAGCAGAAGAATCTATAACTTCTGTTGAATTTGCCACACGGATCACTACACATGGGACTACATAAAACGTTAGACAACAAAACAAAGATTTCACCAATAAAACAATCAGAACGGAGATTTAAAAAAAACTGTACCTTAATGTTATTCCTTCTTTCTAGTTCAAATTATGTTGAATCTACTCTTGAAAACTGTTTCAGGGGATAAGAAATTACGATCGTTACTTGCGAGTGCATTGTACTGATATATACGATCACGATGTTGTCATGTCAGCTCACATGTTTTGAAGGGTGGATTATTATTTGAGTATTAGCACTCAATAGTTTAGCATAATTTTGATGACATATCGAGTGCTACAGTGTACAACGTACCAATTTCTTATTTAGCACATGCGGAAATCGCACACGTGTGTGCATATTCAGCGGGCGGCGTGGCCTTTCACCTGAACGAGGGCCTGTGCTACCCGCAGCGCTAGCATGCACACCGCCAGCTAGCGCGCACCGGCGCGGGGCCGGGCGGCGGCTTGGGGTACGGTCGCGTCGGGAAAGAGAATTCCCGCCTGAGCTAGCTGCTCGGCCAGTCGCGCGCGCGGGTGCATGTTAGGATTCGTACTAAGATCGTGAATCTTCCAAGCCGCTTTCGCAGCAACAACGAGCAATATTTAGGAAGAGGTAAAAGAGAAACAAAAGACACTGCATGACTTGTTTTTGGGGGAATATGCTTGTATTTTCCGTGCATCGTATGAGTATGAATGCCTTGCTGAGGTGGACTTTGGTCACTTGTGAATCTTATCTCCGTGTATTAACCGCATCGTAATTAAAGCCCGGCGCTGGCTAGGCAATTTGCGTGTACAATTTTCCTATCTCCGTGTATTGACCGCTCCCCCCATTTTGGAGCTTTTTTTTGGAGAAAAAAGGTGCGGTTAATACACCGACAAATACGGTAGTCAAATTTTGTTCAAAATATGAGATTTAGGATTTTGGTATTTCTTGAATAAGCACATTTTAATCTAGCTTCTGTAACATTTTGAGCGTCGGAAATTATGTTTAAATATTATTTTTTCATCTAATAAATGTGATCTTATTACAGCGCTTTAATGGAAACTGATCTTTTAAATGGCCCGTTTCTCCCTTATTTTAAATATACTTCAGCCATATTCCAAATCTTTGGTGTTCATTTTGAGAGGGTTTGCTTAGTCCCAATATGACGAATGATATACCATTTTAACCCTAAAAAGGCCGGGCTATTTGAGGTCTTCAGCAGGCCGGGGGGGCCATTATGGCCCCCCCCCCCTAAGATCTCGGCCGCGGAGCGGCCGATTGCCGTGAAAAATTGCATGCATGATAAGTGAAGTGTATAGAATACAATGGTAATTTTAATTTTTGGAAAAATTCATTAATTTGCATATTTATGGTAATTTATGGAAATACATGTAAGGTCATAAAATTCATATTTTTACC
This sequence comes from Echinarachnius parma, assembly GCA_037951105.1. Lineage (NCBI taxonomy): Eukaryota > Metazoa > Echinodermata > Echinoidea > Clypeasteroida > Echinarachniidae > Echinarachnius > Echinarachnius parma. Next base: position 121,960 of record JBAMJV010007584.1, read on the forward strand.
CATCATATATTCTTCATAATTAAACTCTGGTTTTCACTACATATATTCTTTAGAGCATTTGGAATAATAATACGACAACAAAATGTGGAAGAGCCAGGTTCTTCCTTATGTTTTCTATTGTTTTTATAATTTCTTATGTATTTCTTTGTTTTGTTTTTACTTAAATGTATTTTATTGTTTTTGTTTTTTTATTTCTAACTGTAATTCAACTATTTTGAACCCCAAAACAAACATATAAAATAGACCAAATAACCAATGATATACCTCCTTTTACGAAAACTTATATTACGAAAACTTATATTTCCATATGTTTTGTACACAAATCACGAAATTGAGCAATTTTCGGTCTGACATGCATAGACAAAAGGTCACGTGACTTCGTAACGGTAGGTCCGTTTTAAAATATGCGCAAGACCCAAAAGAAAAAAGTCACTAAGCAGCGGCACGCCATCTTACTGCGTTTTGGAGCAATAAACAAAATCGCGGAGGGGGGGGCCCCCGGCCTTTTTAGGGTTAAAGGTAATAACTTATATTTTAATGTTTTATGAAAAGCAGCACAATCAGTTTTCCCGACTTATTGGTCGTTTTGTGGTATAAGGTCACATATTGTCTTTTGTACTTTTTGCTGATGACACAACTTTTTTTTTTTCTCACAATGATCCTTATAGATTAGTCGAAGTAGTTAATATTGAAATGAGTAATATTTTATTGTGGATAATTCTCTTTGAATCTCCAGAAAACAAAATATATGTTGTTTAGTAAATCTATAGATTCGTTGCCTGCTAATATAGTTTTGGAGAACACCCCATTGGAGTGTTTCATTTATTCAATTTGTGGGTGTAACGTTTGGTAATAACTTTTCTTGGAAATATCATATTGATAATATTTGTAAAATTATTTCTCGAAATATTGGTATTATTTATAAAGTAAAGACATGTCTTCCTTTGAATTCATTAATTATGCTTTATAGTTCTTTGATACTCCCATACCTGAATTATGGTCTCTTAGTTTGGGGCAACACGCATCAAACGTTAGATAAAGTTTTGCGATTACAAAAGAAGGTTATTTGTATTATTTGTAATTCCCCATTTCGCTGCCACATAGACGCTTTATTTTTTGAAAATAATATTTTAAAGGTTAAAGATTTATATTTATTTCAACTTGGTCAATTTATGTATACTTATAATAATGATATGTTGCCATCTGTTTTTCAAGAAATGTTTGTTAAAAATTGCTCAGTGCATAATTATCCAACAAGACATTCTGAAGAATTCCATTTACCTCTCTTGCAGACCCTCTTAGCTCAAAATACTTTTATATATGAAGGCCCCAAATTATGGAATTCTTTAAGTAATGAAGTAAAAAATGCTCCATCAACTAATATTTTTAAGAAAAAACTGATATTGTTTTTATTACAATCAATATCGCCCATTTATAATTTCCGCATCCTCAAGTCTTCTTTTACTCTTCCTTTTTTTTTCTTCTTTTTTTTTAAGCAAGGTCTTTTTCTACTCGCTGACTCAAAATTTAATTTGATATGTTTTATTGTGCCCTCCATGCATATCTCCTCTCGTAAGCGCAATTCTTCTTCCCCAGCTTCTTCTCAACCCCACATGCAGCTCATCCTTTTGTACCATTTTTGTACCCCGATATCTAATTTTTCTCTTCTTTTTCTTTTTTTCTTCTTTTTTTGCAGTGTCTATTTTGTGTATCGTCACCCTCTTCTTCTATCTTTGTCATGTAATGTTCTCTCTTGTCCCATTTTCGTCTCTGTTGGCATCCCTTTTTTCCTATATTTTAGTTCGTTTGTAGTAATGAATTCATTATTGTATTAATTTAATTATTCATTATTATCTGAGGGGTCCACATTTGTACAAGCACTGCTTTTTAGTGGAGCCAATATGTATACCTTAATCTTTGTAAATGATTATAATTGATTTGAAATGTTTTGTTGGAAACAAATAAAATTGAAATTGAAATTGAAGGTTACATATGTAGGTCAAAGGTCAAATGAGGTCAAATGTGAAAGTTTTGGGGCAAGTGTCTATTAGGGTTGATAACTTTCCAACCCTGCATCTATTTGTAACCAAACTTGATTGGTAGATGCCCTACATTGACCTCCATGATATGCTGGGGTCAAAGGTCACATAAGTAGGTCAAAGGTCAAATGAGGTCAAATGTGGAAGTTTTGGGGTAAGTGTCTGTTAGGGTTGATAACTTTCCAACCCTGCATCTGTTTGTAACTAAACTTGATTGGCATGAATGCGCGCAATTGGGCGAGACACATTACGGCTATCGCCTTGTTTGTTATCTGAAGCTAGAGGGAAAGAAATTCTTTAGAACGCTCAATTTAAGCAGCTAAATCTTATGTGTAATACAACAAAATTGATAGTTATCATTCTTCATAATTACATGTACATTGCCTTTTCATCCAAAATAGACTTTGATTGGAATTGAGCTAGTGTGATTTTATTGATATGGACCCTGAATTTGGAGAATTCCTGCCACCTATAAAGCATTTGACTCTATAATTAAAAGAAAATCTACCTCCCAAATCAACAATTGAAGACCCTCTAAAATTTGCCTGTCCGCATTACAGAAAAAAGCTTGTGATGTCATTGTAGACAGAAGGAGACATTTATCTGTTGAGATAAATGCCAACATGCAATACAATAATTTGGCTACATACCTGCTTTTGAACTGGTGGAAACATGCCATGACTGTTAAAATATTTACGTTTTATGCAAACTCAAGGCTGGAATATTGACCGAAAGGATCTTTGAAGTAAAAAAAAGTCATTTATTTGGTTTGCTTGGCCACTTTAAGCTCTTTTTTTTTATTTAGTCAATTTATATTTGTAGTATAAATTATGATGCGAAAAGGCATAAGTGTTCACCTTTAAGGTTCCTGGCTGCATTCAAAAAGTGTTGGCTGTAAATCTGGCTCTGTAGCGTGGCATTTTCACGTGCAATGATCGTATCAATTCTCTCCTGGTTGGTCTGGTCACCATTGACTCCAAGGAAGTCGCAGTTCAGAAGACCTGGCACCGGCATTTGAGGTTCACGTCCCTCCTGTTCCTCTGCAGCTGCTGCCATGATGAAAAATCTAGTAATAATGAAAAAAGAAAAAGGAAAACTAGAAGAGGTACATTTCGAAGAAAGAGTTGAAAAGGAGGCAAAAATTGGGGAAAAAATAATAAATTTGACGCTAAGTTTGTTACAGTTATTAGAAGACCTGGCACCTGCAATATAGGTTCACCTGGATCTTGCTCCTCTGCAGCATCAGCCATGATGAAAAATCTAGTAATAATGAAAGAAGAAAAGGGAAATATAGAAGAGGTACATGTGTCCAAGAAAGAGTAGAAGAAAAGGCAAAAGGGAGAAAATAGTAATCATTTTGACTCCAAGAAAGATGCAGTTCTGTAGGCCTGGCACCACCATTGTCAGTTGAATCATCTGCAGCAGCAGGACAAATCCTGTACAGGGTGGCCCCCCCAAAGAAACTGAACAGGGCACTTCCCAAAATATAGTAACCAAATGATAATGTACATCATACCGTAGAAACCCGCTGTGAAGCACCTATCAAAGTTTTGTGTAAGGATATCTTAAATGCAGACAATCACAGTAAAGCGTTCAATATACGTCTACATGATCACTAATATCAACGTTCTTGCCCCCCCCCCCCCCCCCCCCCCCCCCCCGTTCGTCAAGTAAACGTTTACCACCCTACACCTCTCTGGGTTGCATTAACTCAGCCACTGGTAGCCTTGATGCTTGTGTGTTTATTGTTTTAATACAATGGTTCCTGTTGTTCGGTTTAAAGACTCAGGAAAAGGGTAAATGGGGGTGTTTGTAACGGTATAATAAGCTTTGTTTGTGCGACACAAATTGTTATTGTTCCATGCAGACATTAAATTCGACGTTATCACTGACAACCTGCTCCTTCGGTAACACTTTATGCCATGTAACATTGCGAGATCATTCATCCACCCACTGAACAAAAGCTATACATGTATACATCAGCGTGCTTGACAACAAACAATGCTTGCCTGACCTTCATAGAAATCATGTGTGATGAAGCAAGATCGATAACGTGTGTTCATTCAAACTTAACAAATATAACCTGATTGTGATGTTGGGAGCCACGGTAGAGCATAAAAGCCGAGTGTCTACATTCGATATTATCATTTGACAAAGTATTGCAGTAGCATACGAAACGTCATGATCGTTTAGATTCCTAGTTTAACATTGCGAGACAAACGAATATCATTAGCGATATTATTTCCGATACTATATCCGCAATGGATTATATATTTACTATTATTGATTGAACATACGGGCACCCTACCCTGAAATTGATACGTAGATATGAGCGTTGTAGCGAGAAGGTGGCTAGGTTCTATCGTGGGTTTGGCATCAACCGTTGGGGGCCGGTTGGTCGGGGTAGTGTCGTGGCGACGTATCGTACACTGTTTCGTTAGGCGGGCCGATCCAGTGACTCGTTGATTGGTTGTTTGCCCGTGTGCACCGGCCAATCGGCGTGTTCAGTTGTTGACCTATCAGGAACGCAATCGCTCATGCGAGACTGTGATGTTGGGAGCCACGGTAGAGCATAAAAGCCGAGTGTCTACATTCGATATTATCATTTGACAAAGTATTGCAGTAGCATACGAAACGTCATGATCGTTTAGATTCCTAGACAAACGAATATCATTAGCGATATTATTTCCGATACTATATCCGCAATGGATTATATATTTACTATTATTGATTGAACATACGGGCACCCTGCCCTGAAATTGATACGTAGATATGAGCGTTGTAGCGAGAAGGTGGCTAGGTTCTATCGTGGGTTTGGCATCAACCGTTGGGGGCTGGTTGGTCGGGGTAGTGTCGTGGCGACGTATCGTACACTGTTTCGTTAGGCGGGCCGATCCAGTGTCTCGTTGATTGGTTGTTTGCCCATGTCCACCGGCCAATCGGCGTGTTCAGTTGTTGACCTATCAGGAACGCAATCGCTCATGCGAGATTGTGATGTTGGGAGCCACGGTAGAGCATAAAAGCCGAGTGTCTACATTCGATATTATCATTTGACAAAGTATTGCAGTAGCATACGAAACGTCATGACCGTTTAGATTCCTAGTTTAACATTGCGAGACAAACGAATATCATTAGCGATATTATTTCCGATACTATATCCGCAATGGATTATATATTAAGCAAATAACCATCGACTGGGAGGGTGATGGCAAAACTATACGCGCCGAGGTGATCTGCAAAGGTACTATCATGCCGAGGCGATAGCCGAGGCATGATGGTACCTTCGCAGATCACCGAGGCGCGTATAGTTTGCCTCCATCACCCGAGCAAGGAGATTTGGTTATTTGTTTTATATCCCTCATATTATTTGGATCACAAACGACCTATAACTAACACAAAGGGCTCAACAGTTTGGAATATTGAGCAATTGATCGAGTCTTTTATTTTCATTTTGTAAATCCTGCACATGAACACGATTTATGATTAAAAAAGGCTAAGACGCTTATACCATTGTTACGTTAAGCGTAGCCGCGCGTACACTTTGCGCACCAGCGCACTACCTTTCTGCGCACAAACGCGCACACGCGTACTTGCGCTGCCACAAGCGTTCACATTGGCTGCCGCTGCGTTCTGGGTTGTCATGGGAACAAAACAAGTCGGTTGTAAACGTTCGCTGATTCCTGATTTAGAGGTTGTTAACAACGTGCCCTATGAGATTACATGCGTATCAGCAATTTAATATAACACCCTCGGCAGGGCCAAAAAGTTCGTTGTCCTCGACAAAAAAAGTACTGTACAAAAGTACTATATGAGGTTGGGATTTGATGGGAGAAATTATACTTGAACACGTGACGGCGTTTTGACCAATCACATGGCTAGAACATTCTCATGAGGGATATAATTACTATTATTGATTGAACATACGGGCACCCTGCCCTGAAATTGATACGTAGATATGAGCGTTGTAGCGAGAAGGTGGCTAGGTTCTATCATGGGTTTGGCATCAACCGTTGGGGGCCGGTTGGTCGGGGTAGTGTCGTGGCGACGTATCGTACACTGTTTCGTTAGGCGGGCCGATCCAGTGTCTCGTTGATTGGTTGTTTGCCCATGTGCACCGGCCAATCGGCGTGTTCAGTTGTTGACCTATCAGGAACACAATCGCTCATGCGAGATTGTGATGTTGGGAGCCACGGTAGAGCATAAAAGCCGAGTGTCTACATTCGATATTATCATTTGACAAAATATTGCAGTAGCATACGAAACGTCATGATCGTTTAGATTCCTAGTTTAACATTGCGAGACAAACGAATATCATTAGCGATATTATTTCCGATACTATATCCGCAATGGATTATATATTTACTATTATTGATTGAACATACGGGCACCCTGCCCTGAAATTGATACGTAGATATGAGCGTTGTAGCGAGAAGGTGGCTAGGTTCTATCGTGGGTTTGGCATCAACCGTTGGGGCCGGTTGGTCGGGGTAGTGTCGTGGCGACGTATCGTACACTGTTTCATTAGGCGGGCCGATCCAGTGTCTCGTTGATTGGTTGTTTGCCAATATCATTAGCAATATTATTTCCGATACTATATCCGCAATGGATTATATATTTACTATTAAGACCAATAATGTGTCACAAATGGTCCATTTTGTGATAAAAGCAACAACATAGCTGAAAGTATAGCTTGATAGGACATGTGAGATAAATGGTTCATTTTGTGATACAAGACTTGTGATACAACATATTAACTCTAATTATACCTCGAAAAGACACAAATTGTTCATTTCAACAAAACATCACATGCATAATTTTGTATGAAAAATGGTTGAAACAAATGCTTTTTTAGAGAGCGCCCTCTCTTTTTGAATGATAACAGGCTTTCAGGGTACAGCCTACAGTAAAAGGAAATGAAATTTATTCAACAGACATTAATTAAAACATTTCAAAATCATCTCAAAATAGTAGGTAAAGAGAGCATGTAGGAGGCTAATCAGCTGGTCAAGGCCAGTCCTTTCATATCAACATGAGATTATCAACATTTGTAAATTCAAGTTTTGTTGCATACTTTAATATGAAGATTATTTAAACATAATAATTTACAATATGAACAATCATTACAATATACGGTTCATTATCAAAGTTGAATTATAAACGCTAGGACAGTTTTGTCGACCACACTGATACCTGTTATTACATGTTAATACATGTTATTTGTCGTCATGGTGCACCATTTTGTTGTTGTTGTTTTGTCCTTATTTGCACTAGTGCCCAACTGGTGCAAATCCATCTCGGCCAGGGTTATAAAATAACCCTGATGACTCGGCCTTAATAATTATGAGTATTATGTTTTGAACTAGAAACATTTTTAACAGTTACAGAAACATTGAGAAAATTGTTGCAAATGCATTCATTTATACAACTATTACATTATCTGCAAAGCGAGCTCAGGTTCAGTATTTTGTGCTCGAAAGGGATGTGAAACTTTCATCAGATTTTCTCAGTAAAATGAAAAGAGAACCTTAAGTGTTTGTGTTGCAGAATCTTGATTTATGATAAACTTTTTACATAATGCTGTTTCACCTATTTTTTGTAGAATGCCAATTCACATTCTATAGAAATATATACAATTTAGTTTTTGGCTCCTTTCTCCATGACAGGTCACATGTATTTGTCTATTATATTCTGAAAATACAATTTACAATGAATTGCTCAAATTATTTGCATACATACAAAATGAAATTTTGCCTTACCTGGATGAAACTGCTCTTCACAAGATGTTAAAATGCGTCCCAGAATAGTATAAGGCTTTCTCTGGTCCAAGAACGTTGGTTTACACAGGTGGATCTTCAGTGAAGGAGACGGAGAACTTATTATTGCTAAGACCAGATCCAAGTACTGGCACGGTGGTATGATCAGCTCGAATGGTAGAAATTGCCGTCTCGCACAGCTAAATATACATGGGCCTACGTGCAACAGTATATTTTTAGACTATATCTTTAGACTATCTGATATGCTTGCGGAAAACCAGCACTGCGCGAAAACAAACCCACTAACTAATTAACTCCTAAACAAACAAAGTTTTGACTTACACTATCAGTCTCAAACTGTAAAGGACTCATTACTTGATGTTCACAGGATGTATCTTTAGGAATGAGAGAGTTAATCAGTTCAAATTTGTGATGTATTTTCCATGAGTCACCTAGAAATGAGATAGTCAATACAGTAAGTTTGTCCAAATCAGCAGACATTCTGAGCTTTAGCAGACTTTGTCTAATGCCTTGCTGTTTCCCTCTTGCTATTAAACAATAATTTGTTTCCTTCAGATTTCTTGTTCCTATGATTGAATTTTAAAGTATCAGGCCCGTAGCCTGGGGTGCCCCCCCCCCCCCCCCCTCCTTATCAAGTGGTCTCGGTTTTAGCATAAAAAAATGTTGGTGATGGACACCCCCCTCCCTCGCTTATACGACTCAACAAATAGTGACTCAGTCCCATTTTTGTAAATTGTGCACTAAACTGTACCATTTGAAATGCACTTAACATGGAACTAAGCTAGCAGGGTTTTATGAATATGGGCTCTGGGGTGGTATTCAATTCAATACTTAGAGAAAGTAAGACGTTTACTAAAGCATTTTGCCAGGCTGAGAGCTCATATGAAAATCATTTTTTATACTTTTACTTCAGTAAAACAAAATCTAAATGAAATATTCGAAGACATTAATAGGAGATCAAAATTTGGGCAAAATTGTCAGTTGATGAATTAATCAAATCTCAACTTTGGGTTAGTAGTATACTTCAGCTAAATTTTGACTGAAGTATGAAATTGAATACCGGCCCTTGCAAGTGCATATTGTCGGGGTGACAGAGAGAAGGCATTTGGCTTAATTTAATTTCTGCAAACCATCTTGTAGGTAGGAGTCTTCTCTATATGTAATGCTTAATTTTCTAATGATAATTATTTCTTAATTTTGGAGATAATTTATCAAAAGTTTATCAAAGTTAATGGTTAATTTCTTCAGATATGACCATGGGGAAAACCAGTGTTTTCTGATACACGGCTATCAAAGGCTTGGGGAAGTACATGTACATTGTGTATTGACTATTAATTGATTAGGGAGTCTTTGTTTTCTGTTTGTGACAATCAAGACATTTATACTTTATTATAAATGCATATTGAAGGGATCTAGAAACATTGTCCAAATCCACAAAACTTTAGTGCAAATCTGGTGGTTCTCATACCGTGTTGTATTTGTATTACCAATAGAAGCATGGAACAGGTTTTGGTTTTAAAAATGTCCCTTTCATTAGAAAATATTTTCGATTGAAGCGTTTGGATTTTAAACTATTCACTGGATAGTCATAACTGTGTACAAAGTCAGTGCAATAAGTTAGCAAATATCTCTTTGCAGTTTGCTCATAACTCCCAGTATAACATCCATTTAACATGAAATTTTCACACAGTACTCAGAGGACATATATCAGATCACAAAACTGCACATACCAACCATTCATCACTTTCTGCACATGCCAACAAAGTTACTATATCCCTTTAAAGTGATCCATTAACCTGTTAAATTCAACCAAAACCACTTGGATTATAGAATCATAGTCATGCAACTACATATTGAGTTCACATTCCGTACACGTACTGCACGTCCCCCATGACTCTGGCGGGGTAACATTATGATGGGGCATTACCACTGGACTTGACTTTGCTGTAATCTGTCTGAATTCGCTGTTAGTGATATCTCTAAAAATAAATGATATCTATATTTAATTATATATCGATTGTACTTTAAAGTTACACAATTAATTGTAAGTCAGAACATGTGCACGTTTCAACCAATCAGAATTGTGCATTTAGAACACATGATCTGACATACAATTAATTGTAACTTACAATCAATTGTATCTCTTTCTGCAACAGGACAATTGACTGATTGAATTTGCTATATAACATGTTTTCTCCATAGACTTCAGCCCAAGTATTTTCTATACCAGTCCTGTAGGAGTTAAAATGTATATTGTACCTTGCTGATGTGACCGGCAATAGCAAAACCTGGCACTTGTCGGTAATTCATGTTTTGAAGAAATTTTAAGTTCACACAACGTGTATAAAAGACCTATGATTGAAAAACTGAAACCAACATATCTTCGCCAATTATTAACCAATTAGTTAGAACAAAGCATCAAATGAAAGCTTGCGATGAGGCCTTTCTAATATGAAAATCTACATTTTGATTTTTACCGACAAGTGCAGGGTTTTGCCATAGGCGGTCACATATAATGCCAAGCCTGATCTATCGTTAAAGCCAATGAAAAATCTAGTAATGACTTTATAATCTAAGCAATGTGTAAATGAGAAAATAATTGAACACAACAAAACAAAATGGTTTGATTTCAAAATATTAATTTAATATCACGTACTCCATAAAGAGGGGAAAATGACATAGAATAACAACATTATATAGGAGCAATGTATTAATTCAAATATTTGAATATTTGAACAAAATTATATGGTTTGAAAATAATGTTTAAAACAAAGGGAACATATTTAAACTACTTACTCAAGTGATTGTATGATCCCTTAACTTATTAAGTTTTTTCCATTGGAAAGAATTTAAATATTATAATAGTACATATACAGGGTGTCTCAGAAAGAATGCAACACCTACGATCGTTAATTTCATCAACACCATTGACCAAATGTCATTGTTTTTTGTTTGATTGGGTAGAACATTCTTTTTCCAACAAAATGATACCATAAGCATTGATTTTGGGTAAGGCGTTTGGATCCAAGGGCCATTTTTCTGAGGCGATGTTGTTTCCTAAATTTTCTACTTTTTCGTCTCCAGCGATCCTCTGAACACTGAGACATTCTCGCCCCACGGCCTCCCATAGACAGAAGAACCGCATGACTGCTCTCCCTTTGATAAAGAAGACAACGTTGCATAATCTAGTACCCCATACGGTATGGCTCACATTGTCTTCATTATCAAAGGGAGAACAGTCATGCGGTTCTTCTGTACAGCTAATTCTATGGGAGCTCATGCCTTTTTTGGGGCGAGAATGCCTCAGTGTTCCGAGGATCGCTGGAGACGAAAAGGTAGCAAATTTAGTAAACAACATTGCCTCAGAAGAATGGCCCTAGGATCCAAACGCCTTACCCAAAATCAATGCTTATTGTATCATTTTGTTGGAAAAGGAATGTTCTACCCAATCAAACAAAAAACAATGACATTTGGTCGATGATGTTGATGAAATTAACGATCGTAGGTGTTGCATTCTTACTGAGACACCCTGTATTTGATTCAAGAAGATATCATGTTTCAGTTTGACAGTAATTTGCATAGCCTATTAAAGTGATTTTCCATCTCAAATGATAACTGATTAATCAATTAGCCAACGATAAATATACAAACACACAAAGGTACCGTATTTACAATTGGAGTGTTTGTATTTGACATTATCCACTGGAGAACGAAAATGTGTATATTATAAACTTAAGTCAGCTCTATTTAATAGCAAATATCACTTCGCATTTTTGCTCATTACTCAGCCATATAATATCCAATTAACATGAAATCTTTGCACATTACTCAAGGGACATCAGATCACATACATACACATTGGGTGATTTCAAGTATGGTGTTTAAGGCCGGTGTTAGTGTTTATTACACACAAACACCAGTTTGATAAACACTAACACCAGCCCTAAACACCATACTTGAAATCACCCATTGTATCAACCATTCATCACTTTTTGCACACTTAAGTTAAACTACTATCTCAGATGATAGCTTAATATATTGATCAATTTGACAAGCTATTCAAATACTACAGTAGAAAATATATTACATAATTTTGACAATATGAATATATTATATAATGATTTTTTTAGATATTCTTAGAGAAAGGAAAGTCACATCATAGAGAACTGTAGCAAGCTCAAATGATAACTCAGTCTTTGGAAGCAAATTTAAACAAAACTAATGATATGATTTTGGAAAATATACATATAATTTTGCTGTAAATTATCATATGTTGAGATCATAGCATAGTAGTTTCTTATTTACACACATGTATTAGTTATAAATCAGTATATAATAGTACAGAGGCAGACTTACATTGAGTATCCACGATTTACAAATCATCCGACAAATTTATAGTAGATAGATGATCATAAATATAACACCCACATGAAATTTCGGATTAAACAACAATTTAGATTTTATAAATCGAAAACAACCACGAAAAAATTGAAGAAATCCTCTCTTCAATTTACTACAATTTAATAGCCTTGCGTGTTAAAAATAATCATGTGAGGTCCTTTACATTTATTAAGTACGACAGAAAAGTGCTTTTTAAGTGAACACACACCACACTTTTTAAATACAAGTCAAAGCGCGGTAGCGCTATATCGCTACCCTCCGTAACTCTCCTCTCCTCCATAAGGTCTGCCGTTTCCAGTATGTCATACGCTGTCAGCGACAGTACATGTCCAATCTCTATTGGATGCTAATAGTATGGGGCCATCTACAAAGTACGTACAAAAATTTTGAAATTACGAAATTGAGAAATTGACTTTTAGAGGCACGGATTTTCCGTTTTAAAAAAAGGCCTTTTCCGTTTCAGAACATCTGGAATTCCGTTTTTACCTGCCTGAAAAACGGAAATTCCGTTTTGCCATAGACTTTGTACATGTGAAAAAATTCAAATTCCGTTTTACATAGAACTACATACAAAATTCAATGAGTAGGGTGCAAATCGTTTTTATTATGATATCAAAAAGGACTTCCGACAGGCCAAATAATAAATATATTCAACATTTATTCAATAATGATAGGTATTTATTGTGAAAACTTACCGATTTTCTCTTGCTTCAACTTCACGCTTTCAGTATTACTATCAGCGTGTGACGTTGTGTCATAATCGAATTCCGTATCATATCCATTTCCCACGCGAAATGAACCCGGAAGTATTGTTATACAGTACACGTGCGCGCGATCGCGAGGGCCAGCTACAGACTATTCTGAGCTCGGATTCAGCAAGGTTTCTGCTCATATGTAACGTGCGAAAGTCGGCTATTCTGATAACATATCTCTAACGTGGCTCCTCTGTATCGGAGCATTAGTACCGATAGAGGGCGGACTGGGTGTCAACGTTTGAGAATCGTTTGATCCATGTGCAGTATTACGTACATGTGTAGTGTGATACACGTACGGGTGACATGGTACGGCGCAGCTCGGACTGATAGCAGCTGCATGACTGTGCGGGGCGCGCCGGGGTAGCTAGTCTAGTCGATCGTACTCGCCGCACCGCGCACTAGATCGGCTTTCATAATAAACGCAGCGGATTTTGTTGTAAGTTGCATTCGACATCGTCTTTCTTGTACTTTTTTGTCATTTGTTTTCTTCTGATAGTTTTCTACTACAAAATATGAATTTTTGAGGAAAAAGAGGTTTTCCGCGATTTTCCGTTTGAAAACACATTTTCCGCTTCAAATGGTCAATTCCGCGATTTTCCGCGATCGCGGAAAATCCGTGCCTCTAGACTTTATATGTAATTGAGATATGATCGCTTTGTCATATTTATGATGTTATCTCAAAAATTCATAAAATAGCCATGTTTTATTCTTTGTTTTGTTTATATAATACAAATGTATGTATAAATCACAACTTTGAAATGAACACATGAATGTTTAGTCACATTAATGACAACAGCCCCGATGGCTGTGCTGCCTTTGTCTGAACTTACTTGAACAAGGCTTTTTGAAGAAAAAAATACATGCATTTGCACGTGTACTTTAGGAAGAATTGGGAGGTATCCAAAGAAGATATAAAACTAGTCAGGGAACATTCTTGGTAAGGGGTAGTCCAAAAAATCAGCCAATGGTTTGAGGGTTCTTTGACGATTTTTTTTTTCTCACCCGCTTTCTACATAGTCTGAACTACCGGCTATTCGCTTGTTGACGAGTCCCTTCGACGCAACAAAATCAATTAAAGACAAGTGCAAAAGTATCCCAATTCACCACAAATGTCACGAAAGTAAACCTAGATATCAATTCACAAGTCAAGTTCCTCACTTACTAAATAAATCTCTGTCTGGTCATTTTATTCGCCTTTGTCGTTGTAAATATCCTGCACATGAATCTTTCTCACTCCATGATCGCCATTTTGTTATTCATAACGTACGCGTGCGAGTGCTTAAACCCGGTACCCCTGTGTTATCGATGCGAGCGCACAGTATTTGACCTGTCATATACATGTATATCGTCTGACTGGTTTCTAGCCCTTTTGCTCTGTCACAGTATGAACACCTTAGACTTCCATCTCGTGATGCAGGGGATAGCATGACATCATAATATTAAAGGACGCCTCCAGAACAAGACGGAGTTTTCTGTCTAGGTATGGGGGTGCTAGCAAATTGTGAACCCCAATACAGGTGGCTATAACTGGGGAAATGTACCAATTTTGTTAACCCCAAAATAGGGTGTAACTGGACAAACTAGCCAGAGAATTACATTTGTGCAACTTTATTTGACGAGCAAAGACTTTGATACCAGATATGTGATGAATTCATGCAGTGATTGTAGCTCAAAGCTTGTATTATGTCTGTATGTTTTCTGAGAAATGTATTAATCATTTATCAGTCTTTGGCTCAACTGTTGTGGGGAGGGGGGGGGGGGGGGAGCTTTTGCGAGGTATATTTGACCCCTTTATCAATTGTACCCAATTAAGTGGTGAACATTTCTTCAACACTCTAGTATTAAGTGCCAGGGATTTTACAGCTCTATGGCATTTGTGTGTATTGTGTGGCACAAATTTATGACACTGGTATGTAAAGAGTTAGGTCATGTTTGGTCCAATCGTACCCCTTTAAATGTCAGAGAGACTACATGTATTGTGACTACATGTATTGTATCGTTCATTTTTAACCAAAAGAGCATCCACCCGTTCTTTGAATGTATCTGGGTTATTTCTGGAATTCCTGTTACGACGATTGCTTATAATTCGCCAATGACCCATGTCCTCTAGTGTCTCCTGTATTCCTGAATACAGAGCATACACATTGGGGGACATATGTGCAGTGTTGTCAAGGATGTATTCAAAGACTTCTAGTATTTCAAAAGCATAACTCTTGTTAAGCGTATGAAATTCAAGGTTAAGGGCACGAAGGGAACATCGATTTTGGATATGCACAAACTGCTGAGCAATTCTCTCCAGCAGTGCGGGTGGCTTGTTTTCTTGTTTGAAGCTATCAAACATAGTACGCAAGAGCTCTCTGCCTATCATTTCAGGAATTAAGTCTTCATCAGTTTCTTGGACAGCTGTGTCAAATGCTTTCATGTATTTCTCGATGGCCAACGGGAGGTTATTATTATCACGGAGGCAGCGTGCCCACTTGAGGTGTGTGTTGCTGGCGGCCTTTGGATCTTGCAAGTTGGATGCCTCCTGAAACTTCTCAAGGGCCTTTTTCATGAGTTGGTCAGTATCCCTCCATTTCGTCAGGCTGTGCTTTGTCATCTGATGGTACACTTCACCCATACAGGCAATGAAATTGGCATCATACTTGTACTCTAATGCTCTCTGTAAGTCGGCCCTTGCTCTATTCAGGTACTCCAAGGTTTCTTCTGCTGGTTTCCGTTTTCTGTGTGCTTTAAAGAACTTCTTGAACCATATTTTTCCTCTGTGGTAGAGGGCGTTGTTGCAGGTGGGTCTCAGGAGCTCATACTCTGGCTCCTCTACCAGATTAATGGCTTTTTCAAGCCAGGGTAGTGCCTCATCTACATTTCCACTTTCATTGAAATGATGAATGCCCAGCCTACCCAAATTCCACACACATTTAGGCTTTAGAGCGTATGATTGTTGATAGCATATTAACGGGTTTTCCCATTCTTCGTGATATGTGTCTGAAATATGTCCAGGGGGAATATCGAGTTCATTGCATTGAGTTAATGCGTTCCCCATGAGATACCAGACTTGGGCTTGGTATGCTTCATTGTGTTCAGACATCTGGAGGCATTGGTGGAAGTCATCGACTGCGTTTGCAATAGATCTAGAAGACAGGTCTGTGTTCATAGCTCTAAAGTGGTGAAGACCCATTCGTCCATGTGCCTTACCTCTGAACAAAAGCCAGTCTCTTCTTTCTTCCTCAAACTTTTCTCTCTCGATGGAATCTCCAGCAATGCGGAAGGCATCCTCGTACATCGGCACTCTGTGGTTGCGAAGATCCACTTCACTCAAGTCCTTATTGTGTGCATATGCCTGCTCCATGTGGCATCGTGCGTAGATCATCTTTGTGTCGTCGGGGGAATTTCCACCACCAGTTGCTTGCTGACACTGTGCTTCGTAGCTCTCTGCCTGGGAGTCGTTTCCCTGTTCAGAGTAGGCTGTGGCCAAGTCTTGCAGGGCGTTGATGTTTGCTGGGTCGTGTTCCAGTGCTTCTTTCCAGAGTGTGATTGCTTCTACCTTTCTGTTTGAGCGGTAAAGCAGCAGACCTACATGTAAGGAGGAGATGGAGAAAGAGGAGCAATGTGTTACCAGACCTGTGAAGCTTCCGGTTGCTCCATGTTGTAGTTCTGAATAAAACTTTTTTAAAGAGATAGAGGAGTGCATGGATATGTGAGGAAAATATTCATTCTGAAAAGAACTAGTAAAAAGAGAGTAAAAATTGAGCTAGTGTGATTTTAATGATATGGACCCATGATTTGAAGGAAGTCCTGCCGCCTATAGGGCACATAATTTTACTCTTAGATTGACTGATGCAAATATGATAACAGCTTTTTCTTGTAAAAATGTATTCAAAAGAAAATCTACCTCCAAAATCCACAATCAAAGACCCTCTAAAATGTGCCTGTCCACATTACAGAAAAAAGCTTATGACATTATTGTAGACAGAAGGTGACATTTATCTGTTGAGATAAATGCCAACATGCAATAAAATCATTTGGCCACAAACCTACAATCAACTAATTTTAAGGGGCAGGTCTTAGCAAGTCACTGCATGCTTGTAAACTAGAAGAAACATGCCATGTCTGTAATAAAGGGATGCCTGTAAAGTGTCTTAACTCCACGAAAATTACTTGGAGCTTCCTCGTTTTCTTCTACCGTGTTGTTTAACTTATGGTAAGAGAAGAATAAAATAGGGTTAGATTTTTTCAAATGCCCCTTTAGTATGACAATATATCTATTATTCAGCTCCAAAGCATTAATGAATTACGGTCATAAACCTCATAAACGGCCGTTTACTTTTCACCAACTGCACCACCGTGCCGATACCGCGCAACCACCGTGCCGATACCGCGCAACCATCGTGCAGAAGGTGTGCAACCCTGTGACGTCACAATGCTTGTTTACATACATGTAGTTCTACGAAGACAAACTCGCGAAAGTGAAAATAAAAAGATGTAAAATAATTCGTTTTGTAAATTATCTGTTCTGTAGTAAATAAATCGTAGCAGTTTCGTAAATGATATGGTGTGTGGTTTGATATGGTTAAGTTTTGGAATGGAAATGCATAACATTCTTTGATAATTCTCACTTTTATGGGAAAATATTCGGCAATGTCCCATCAACTGCATTTGATCCAGTGCTGAGCTGCAAAGTCCAATTCAGTGAAGCGAGTGCAGTAGTGATGATTAATTTGGTAAATTCCTAATAAATTCACACTCTAGAGAGTAGATAGACTGGGTTACTAATTGTGGCAAGTCTGTTTTCAATAATCCAGCAAAATAAAACAATCCGTGGTTGAGCTCGTTTTATAAAACAAATAATACTACGGCCTTATTATCGTGCATCATGTAAATGCATCACACTCTCGGGCTATGTTAGCTGTGCGCATGCACACTCGGCTTACGCCTCATGCGTAAATGCACAGCTAACAAAGCCCTCGCGTGCAATGCATTTACACAATGCACTCTAGACCGTGTATTATTTGTATATCATTCGGACATATCTTACAATGATTTTGGTACAGGATTGAAGTCTCAAATGTCCTTTTGGGCAATATCTGACACTTTGTAGGTGCACCTTTAAATTTTTTCCATTTTTCTGCAACTCAAAGCTGGAATATTGACCGAAAGGATCTTTCATAATCTCGAAGAGAATGGGTTAAAAAGGTCATTTATTTGGTTTGCTTAGCCACTTTAAGCTCTTTTTAGGATTTAGTTCATATACATATATTTGTAAAAATGTAGTATACATAATTATGATGCGAAAAGGCAGAAGTGTTCACCTTTAAGGTTCCTGGCTGCATTCAAAAACTGCTGGCTATATATCTGGCTCTGTAGCATGGCATTTTCACTTGCAATGATTCTATCAATTCTCTCCTGGTTGGTCTGGCCCTTATTGACTCCAAGGAATTCGCAGTTCAGAAGACCTGGCACCGGCAATGTAGGTTCACCTGGCTCTTGCTTCTCTGCAGCAGCGGCAGCCATGATGTAAAATCTAGTAAAAATGAAGGGGAAAAAAAGAAATATTAGAAGAGTCGCATGTCCAAGAAAGAGAAGAAGAAGAAGAGGCAAAAGGAGAAAGTAGTGATGATTTTGACTCCAAGGAAGTTGCAGTTCAGTAGGCCCGGCACCGGCATTGTCGGTTGACTTCTCTGCAAAAGACCTGGCACCAGCAATGTAGGTTCACCTGGCTCTTGCTCCTCTGCCGCAGCGGCAGCCATGATGAAAATTCTAGTAATAACGAAAAAAAGGAGAGAAATATTTCCAAGAAAGCGTAGAAGAAGAGGCACAAATGAGCAAAAAGTGAAATGATTTTGACTCCCAAGGGAGTTAGAATTCAGAAGACCTGGCACTGCCATTGTCGGTTGACTCCTCTGCAGCAGCAGCCATAAAGACAAATCTAGTAAATAATGAAAGATAAGGTGAAGAAGAAGTACAAGAAAGAAAAGAAGAGGCACAAATGAGAAAATAGTGATGATTTTGACTCCAAGGAAGTTGGTTCACGTCCCTCTTGGTCCTTTGCAGCTGCAGCTGTGATGACAAAATTAAATAGAGAATGTTGAAGAAGAAAACGGAGAATGAGTACAAGAAAGAAAAGAAGAGGCAAAAGGAGAACATTTAAAAGGGGGTTGAAATGATGATGAAGCCTGATGAATACAAACATTTCCAAGTCAAATTATTCGGTGGTGAAAGTCATCTCCATTGCTTCATGCACAAATCATTCTGCCATATAGAACCACATACTATTGTGTTGTTCTTTGCCTGGTGGTCCCCTTAAAGTTTACAATTACACTTAGAAATTGTTAATATCTATGTTTAGCAGAATCTTGAATCTTAATGTACAGTACTTAATACCTAATGCTGTTTCACCTACTTAGAATGCCTATTTACATTCTATAGAAATATAGACAATTTAGTTTTTGGCTCCTTTCTCCATGACATGTCACATGAAGAGCTGCCAACAGTTTGTATTTGTTACGAAAATATGAAAGGCATCCAAAAAGTATGGATTCATGGGAAAATGCATCGTAGCTTGAAGTTACTCTTGTTTAATATGACGTTGCCAATTTCAAAGATGCGAAGTAGCCCGTGTAATATATTACACGTGATCTGGTCTGCAAATTGGCTAACTTCAATCTCCCCGATGCGCTCGTAGCTAACTTCAATTCAGTCACCAATCCTGCGCATGCGCATTGACAGCTTCTTTCGTGGTATACTATACTATTGCTTCGCATGGCGACTTGTTAGGTTAATGTCTTGCGATTGCGTGTCAACTTTCACAGTTATTTAGCAATATTTGGTGAATTTTTTCATCGATTTTGTTCCTCTTCGCTTTCAAATGCCGTGCAATCATATCAGTAGAAAAACAACATTTCTCATAATCTTGTTGTGACTTTTTTTCCTAACGCCCCAGCTAGATGAGTAGAACACCATTCAATGTCGCACCGAGACAAGTGGCCTGCGCGAGGCACAGGAATATGAACGATGTTGATCAGATGATTATAGTTTTAGGTCCAATCTACTTCAGGAAAATTTACTTTCTTGCGAAAATTAGTTAATTCTGGATAGTCAGTAACTATTTTTCAGTAAAGATTGGTATATTCATCTACCAAAGCATCAACATGTGTAATATTATTGGCATATAAAACGAGAAAGATAAGCCTACAGCACTGCATTTTTGCCGAGCAAAATCCAATAATTTGTTTTCCCGCTGCATTAAGAAATAATTAGGTTTTTTTTTAATTGAAAGAGGACTGGTTGAAAAAATACAAATTTTGAAGGAAAATTACTAATTTTGAAGGAAAATTACTAATTTTGGAGGTGCTCAGTACTAATTTGTGCCTTCAAAGGTTGGCAGCTCTGCACATGTATTTGTCTATATGATGACATAAACGGTACCCCGGGATACCAGACGAAAATCCGCCATTTTTAAAAATTATTTATTTAATTTTTAGGGCTGTACTGTGGGTATAGCGTGCATACAATTGCGCGCTGCACTGCATGCACAACGCAATAGCTGCGGTACAGTTGGACGCAAGATGGCGCTACACAACGCGGTACCCCGGGGTACAACGGTACCCCGGGGTACTGTGTGTGTCATCATATTCTGAAAATACAATTTACAATGAATTGCTCAAATTATTTGCATACATACAAAATTAAATATTGCCTTACCTGGAACAATCTGCTCTTCACAAGATGTTCAAATGCGTCCCAGAATAGAAGGCTTTCTCTGGTTCAAGAACTTTGGATTACACAGGTGGATCTTCAGAAAAGGAGACGGAGAACTTATTATTGCTATGACCAGATACAAGTTCTGGCAAGGTGGTATGATCAGCTTGAATGGAAGAAATTGCTGTCTCGCACAGCTGAATATACTGGGGCCTACCTGCAACTGTGTTATTTATCTTTAGTCTATCTGATATGCTTGGGGAAAACCAGCACTGCACAACAAAAAAAGAAATGATTAAAGGGGTAGTACTAACAGTTTTTGTAACACTGAGCTTTAGTAACCAAAACCTGCACAATAACAATACTAAACAATACAAACTAATAGATATAACTCCACCATGCTCGAAAGGTATAGAAAATTACAAACGACAAATTAAAAAGCCTGTCATCATTCAAAAAGAGCCATTAAAACACAAGAGGGCGCTCTCTAAAAAAAGCATTGTTTTCAACCATTTTCATACAAAATTATGCATGTGATGATTTGTTGAAATAATGATTAGATAGAGAGATCATCAACAACTATTTCAAAACCTCTTTTGAAAATTTTTGAAAAAGTGTAGGCATTTTTTGAATTTTAAAAAAATTCATCGAGCAAATCTGGGCCCCAGATTTATTACAATCGGATATATTTATTGATATTTCAGCCATTTCTGAACCGATTTTGATCTAATAAAGTTCATTCTGCCATTAAAATTGTATGCTCTTTCAAATTTTACACTCTGATTTTCATTACCTCACAAAGAAATTATTTTGTGCAGCGCCCTCTTTACCAAAACTGAACTACCCCTTTAAACTCCAAAATAAACAAAGTTTGGACTTTGGACTTAAAAAAGACTTATATTATACTCCCATATTTGATTTTTATTTCAAACATAAACAATCAACGAGTAATGGAAGGAGCCTCAAAATCCAATACGTCACAGATGCCATGTTTCTCATGAAAATCACTCAGATTCATGTCATTCAAGACATTAAGTTCCCAATATCATACTTAGTACTTTATTTGTCAACAATTTGATTGGAGGAAACACAATGCTGGATTTTTACCTACTGGAATACTGATAAGTGCAAAATTCCTGTCATTAAGGGAGCTTGTCGAATTAATTGGACCGCGGCTTTCCCTGTCTAAGTTGCTTACCATGCTTTGTATTGAGATCCCGGCATCCGCACGCCATAAAGGTAAAACTGGATTCTCAACAAAGCACAAAGATATAACAAGCCACATTTTTATTTGTCCATGAAGCTTTCCTGCTTTGTATAGAGATTCCTATATCCGTGTGCAAGAAAGCTAAAACTAAAATGCCCTCGGTTTTTGGCATTGGTTTTTTTTTGGCATGGTTTCTGGCATGCGGATGCCGGGATCTCAATACCAAGCACGGTATTAAAGCATCTTACTCCATGTTCACACACAAAAAGTTCATCGTATAGCTATACAATGAAATTGTATGAACGCTTACTAACGCTTAATAAAGAAACGTCTTATAACGAAACAGTGGTTTGGGCATCGTTTGGAACTAGAACTCGATACAGAATCATGATCGTTTTGTGTGTGAGCGTACGGTCGAACTAGAACGGTATAAATGGGCGGGGCTTAACATGACTGCGCGAAAGGAGACCTGAAAGCAGACAGAAAAAAGACAACACAAGAGTAGCAAACTGCGTACCTATACGACATTTCGTTGTAGAGTTTCGGGATACTTGTTCTTGTGTGTGTGAACGCCTACGATGATTCTTTATACAACGTTTCTTTATACGATGTTTCTTTATAGAGTTTCGGGATAACAAATTTTGTGTGTGAACACGCTGTTAGACAGGGAAAGCTGCGGTCGACAAGCTCCCTAAGTAGTTGTTCCTCTTTGGTATCACTTATAATGGAAATAACAAATGTTTTTTATAAACGGCACTATCAACGGTTTTGACAGACCACTAGAAGCTGCCATGTTTTCCAAAGGTCACCGCATGATACGTGATATGATATATTTGAGCACATCTGTGCGTGTACTAACAAAAGCAGGTTACTGCTGTTGTTGAACCTGCTGCAATGTCAGTGGGTATGCAACCTGCTTTTGTTAGTGCCAGTCAAATGATGTTTCAGATGCATGTGGTACTGTTGGAAAACATTGCAGCCTATTCAGTCAAAACAGATGATAGTGGTTTTAAAAACAATGATTATTCTCCATTTTCTCTGCGAGCAAGCTTGTTCTCTCCCATTTCCCATTTCTCCCAAATTTATAAGAAAGTTACCAATCAGAGTTATACCGTGAATATTAAAAGTTACATAATAATATCTCTTAATATTAATTCCAAATTCACTGTAATTTGTTAAAATCAATAATCTTGACTGATCCAATAGTGCCATCTAGTGCATATTAGATCTCTTATGGATTATTAGTTTGCATGGGCGTCGATACTTACGTAATATCCATTCATCAGGGGGGGGATGGATGAATGGATCATCCCCCCCTGATCAATGCGTATGACAGATCGACGCCCGTGTTAGTTTGTATGTGTGTTACAGTAGGCAATCAGACACAAATAAGAGGATTATTAAAAGTGATCCATTAACCTGTTCCATTTTTTCCAAAAGCGTATTGGAGACTTCAGTCATAAACCAATAGAATTGTATATTTTCATTGAAAAGGAAGAATGTTTGATACCTAGTTAAAAAGGTGATATACATGTCATTATCCATGACTAATAAAAGGATTCCAGATTTGGATACCAAGAACAATTGACATATCAAAATTTGGATACTTCGGGCTAGAATTGAAAAGCATTCCGGAACACTTTTCAGTTGTAGTCAAAAGTAATGAGCAAATAGAGATTTAAGATCTTACATTAATATTCACCTGTTTTACAATAAGGAAATGGTGTTCCTTTTCTATGGAACTACATGTATTACTAATTTGTTCAGAAAAATCTAGCAATAAATTTGTATGGTATATGATTGAAGTCTCTAATAGAACTTGTAGAAAAGGAAAATCTTATGAAGTTTAATTGATCAGTTAAACCTGAACTACCTTGAAAGCCAATTATAAATCAACAAATATTTCATTCAAAGCAATAATGATATAATATTTGAACACAACAAAACAAAATGGTATGATTTCAAAATATTAATTTAATATCATTCGTTTTAGACATTTATTCCATAAGTTTGGACAATAACAGGATAATACTATCAAGTAGCTGCTTATTATCTTAAAAAGCAATGTGTTAATCAAAATATTTACATAATTGTCAAAACAAAATTATAAATGATTTAAAGAAAAAACATAGCGTAAGGAAAAACATTAGCCAAATGTCCATTGTGATAACTGAATCTACATTGTTTTAAGTAATTTTGCATTAAAAATAATTTAAGTACTATAATAGTACATATATTCAATAAGATAAATTATTTGAAGTTTGACAGAAAATCGATTAAACTACGCAAATGTCTACATTTCTCAGATGATACATGTAACTTACATGAATAGAGCAATTTGCCAATGATAGATATTAAAACACTACAAATGATAGAGTTTTAACCCATTCAGGACTGGTCCCAAAAATACTTGAGCCAAGGTCTATGGAGAATACATGTAATCGCAAAATCAATCAGTCCTGAATGGTTAAAATAATACAAATTATATAATTTCTTATTATTCACTTTTAAACATTTATTCCAAAACAGACGAAAACCATATATAATGTCAAATGATAAGTCAAAACTTTATAAGCAACGTACCATTAAAAATATTATTTGTAGTTATTTTTGTTTTTAAACAAAGAAAGACTGGTCCCCCAAAATACTGGGGCTAAGGTCTATGGAAAAGCATGTTGTACTATAATCCAACAGTCTTGATTGAGTTAGACTACAATCCCAAATGACAGCTTAACATATTTAGCAAGTTGCCAAAGAAAAGCTATTTAAACATAAAGCATGAAAAGATATTACATGATGTTGAAGATGTTAATTCAATTTCACTTTCTTATATAATTATTTTCTAATAGAAAGAAAAGTTAAATCATAGATGATTGAAGCCATCATGAATGATAACGCAGTCTTTAGAAGCAATGTATAGATGAAAACATTTCAACACTACACAAAATAAAAAACAACTTGATTAAAGATAAATATCATGCATGTCATTCCAGGGATACATACACAGAATAGTTCAAATTATCTTTATAATGTACATTTGATTTGATTTGATCTGATTAATTTTATTTTCAACAAGAAATACATTCATTGAATATTGAAAAAAACTATGTATAACAGATAAATTGATGAACATAATAATACAGTTTGTAATATTAATGGACATAATAAGCATCTTTAAAAACAGTAATTGAAAACAAAAAGGTCAAGATTCCAATATCAACATCAGTGATTATCAGACATGAAAATTGTTCGTGTTTCCGCGGATTTCTGCTTTTTCTCCATTAAAAAAAAAAAATTAATTTTGTTATTTTTATTAATTTTTGTTTTTATTTTGTTTTTGTTTTTTTAATGTTTACCCAGAGCCTGTTTTAGCATGTGTTATGCTAAATAGAATCCTCTTACTCCAGATTCTTATTAAATATATGATGTTAAAAATCTCACCACAGGATTGCACGATTCTGAACCCCAAAATTGAAAAATCTCCCTAGCGTGGGAGGGGGACGCCCCCCACACCCTCCCCCCACTTGGTCGCTTCGCTCCATTGTAGTAGTTCTCAAAAATATTCAGTGTTTTTTATGAACAGTACTTTTCACGTCTGGATTATGCACGGATTCATTATTGTAAGCATAGCTTGAGAAAATCATAATCCAATATATTAGTAGAGCAAAGACATAGAATGTTAAATGTTTAATTGTGTATGCTAATGTTTATTTACAGATCTCAAGTCACAACTTTAGGTGTTGCACTTCATATTAATCTAATAAAGAAAATACTGCTGAAAACTACTTATCTACTAAATATAACTCAAGAGGGCGCTTTCTGAAACGTCACTGGTTTCAACCATTTTTCATACAAAATTGTGCATGTGATGTTTTGTTAAAATAATGATTAAATCGAGATATCATCAACAACTATTTAAAAATCTCTTTTGAATTTTTTGAAAGGAGTGTATAGCATTTTATGTATTTTTAAAGTCAAGATATCGTCTGGCTAGACGATATATAAATAAAACATTTTGAAATCAAATTTTACAACTTTGAGAGCAAAGGGAATGATTTTCATTTCACATGTTTTATTCAATAAACTTTCTAATGGAATTAAAACCAACCAATCTAATTAGTTTCATGGGGCATTTTGGAAAGTACCAATATTCAAGTGTACCTTAAACTTGGAAATTCTTAGCATACAAGGATTTTACAGCTCTATGGCATTTGTTAGTATTGTGTGGCACAAATATGTGACTTTGGTAGTTGGTAGTAAATAAAGAGCTAAGAAACATAATTAATGCTTAATGCTTAAAGGGAACCACAACCCTGAAATAATATTCCTATGAATGAAATGTAATAATTTTAGTAGTCCATTCCACCGACAAGTTCAGAAAAATTGGATTCCAGACAAAATATATAATTTGAAAACCCATCACGACAGTATAGTAATTGTTCATGGGTCTGCAGATGAAGACGAGTCCATTGTCTAGGACTTTCGCGTCTACCGTGCTTCTATTGTCTCCAAATGTACAAACTTATAGAATTGACGCACTCGCTAACATGTGGCACTTATGGAACCATTGGCCATTGGGTTCCGTGAGTTTTGGTTATTATAATTGCATTGTTTACTAATAACACAATACTTAAATGGGACCACCAGGCAAAGAACAAAACATGATTATATGTTTTGGTACCGATTTGTGATATCAAATAGATACCCACTATTTTGCAAAGGGTTGTGTAATTCATAAACAAAGTAATTAATTACCACCACGTACGGAACCACTATTATTTCGTGGTTCCGTATGGGCCAAACATTTGCGAGTGCGCCAATGCTATTCACGCGTACGTTTGAACACAATAGAATCCCGGACGATTCGTTCGCTCTGGACAAAGTAGCTTTAGAACGGTGATGCGTTTTCCAAATTTTTTTTCTTTCTGGAAACATATTTTTGTGAACTTGTTGATGGAATGGACTACTAAAGATGTTACTTTTCATTAATAAGAATATTATTTTTGGGTGGTGATACCCTTTAACTTAAAGGGACTGTCCGCCTTTTACAAATCGTCTGAACAGTTTCCAGTAGACGGAAGGGGATGAATGTAACACACACACACAAAAATCCAGATCGAAAAGTCCTGTAATTTGGATTCTACGAATGAAAAACGAATGTGTCCCTCCACCAACCTACATCGGTCAATAAAGGCGTTTAACTGATTTAGCATAATATTACAACAATATTGTATTTATTCTTGCAAAGGTATTGTGAAGCCGACATTTGTAACAGTATATTACGGAAAAAGGTCTAGAAAATGAATAATATACAATTACATGTAGTCAGTTTTAGCGAGGTTTGGATATTTTGTTTAGTATTCGCTTACTCCGTTGATCTGTGCCTTCAGGATTGGCTTGTTTTCTCCGAAGGTCTCAAAGCCTTTTGAGCACGCGAGAGCTCTCTGTGAATCATGCTAACAAAGTCTTCCTGTGATTCATCAGCTGTGTTTAAAGCTATTTGGTATTTCTCAATGGCCGATTGTAGGTCACCATTATCTTTGAGGCATCTTGCCCACTTGAAGTGTGTGTTGCAGGTGGCCCTTGGATCTTGCAAGACCGATACACTCTCAAACTTCTCTAGGGCCTTAGCCATGAGTCGGTCAGTATCCATTCTCACCGTCAGGCTGTGCTGTGCCATACGATGGTACACTTCACCCAAAAAGGCAAGGATATTTTCATCATCATATTTGTACTGTGATGCTTTTTCTAAGTCAGCTCTTGCTGAGGTCAGAAACTCCAAAGAATCGCTTGAATCCCTCTCTGCTTCTTTGAACTTTCTGACCCATATTTTTCCTCTGTGGTAGAGGGCATTGCAGCAGGTGGGTCTCAGGATCTGAAACTCTGGCTCCTCTACCAGATTGATGGCTTTTTCAAGCCAGGGTAGTGCCTTATCTAAATTTCCACTATTGAAATGATGAATGCCCAGCTTACCCAAATTCCACACACAGTTAGGATTTAGATCGTATGATTTTTGGTAGCATTCTAAGGGGTTTTCCCATTCTTCTCGATACTTGTCTGAAATATGTCCAGGGGGAATACTGAGTTTATTGCATTGAGTTAATGCGTTCCCCATGAGATACCAGACTTGGGCTTGGTATGCTTCATTTTGTTCAGACATCTGGAGGCATTGGTGGAAGTCATCAACTGCCTGTACAATGGATCTAGAGGACAAGTCTCTGTTCTTAGCTCTGAAGTGGTGAAGACCCATTCGTCCATGTGCCTTCCCTCTGAACAAAAGCCAATCTCTTCTTTCTTCCTCAAACTGTTCTCTCTCGATGGAATCTCCAGCAATGCGGAAGGCATCATTGTACGTCTGCACTCTGTGGTAGCGAAGATCCACTTCACCTAAGTCCTTATTGTGTGCAACTGCCTGCTCCATGTGGCATCTTGCATAGATCATCTTTGTGTCGTCAGGGGAATTTTCACCACCAGTTGCTTGCTGGCACAGTGCTTCGTAGCGCTCTGCCTCGGAGTCGTTTCCCTGTTCAGAGTAGGCTGTGGCCAAGTCTTGTAGGGCGTTGATGTTTGCAGGGTCGTGCTCCAGTGCTCTTTTCCAGAGTTTGATTGCTTCTGCCTCGTTATTGGAGCGGTAAAGCATCAGACCTAAGGAGGAGATAGAGAAGAGGAGCAATGGGTTACCAGACTTGTGAAGCTTTTAGTAGCTTCATGTTGTAGTTCTGATTACAACATTTTTTAAAGAGATAGAGGAGTGGGTGGATATGTGAGGAAAAGGGTAATTTTTTGCAAAATATTCGTTCTGAGAAGAACTAGTAAAAGGAGACAGTCTGAGAAGATAAGGTTTTTCTTGGAGTTCTAGAAAGAACTGTTCTGAGTTACCATTTTATAACTATGGTCCACATCACTCAGTTTTATCAACCCTTTGACAGTTTTTACTTTAAGTTACTAAATATTGATAGAAGTTTCATGCAAATGATGTGTGTTTGTGTTTAATTTTTGTATTGTTTTTACCATTCTTATGGTAGTTTTTGTCGAGCCCACCGTAGGTGGAGGGAGACTAAGGGATCCAAATTGCGTCCGCCTGTCCGTCCGTCTGTGGCGCTTACAAAAATTTGAATAACTTTCCAACCCTGCATCTGTTTGTAACCAAACTTGATTGGTAGATGCCCTACATTGACCTCCATTATATGCTGGGGTCAAAGGTCACATAAGTAGGTCAAAGGTCAAATGTGAAAGTTTTGGGGTAAGTGTCTATTAAATAGGGTTGATGACTTTCCAACCCTGCATCTATTTGTAACTAAACTTGATTGGTAGATGCCCTACATTGACCTCCATGATATGCTGGGGTCAAAGGTTATATAAAATTAATAATTCTAAAAAAAACTCCAAGGCTCCCTTGGATCACTTTAAAATCAATATTACGTTCTATAAATAGGAAAAATAATTTTTTTTATAAATGTAAATTAGATGGTACAGAACGATTAAAAATTAAATATACATCTTATACAAATATTTTGACGAAAATTATTCGATTGGAAAAGAAAAAATATTTTGAAAATATGTTGGCATTATATAAACATGATATGAAAAATACTTGAAAAATGAATAAGCAGGCAATGAATGTTGCTAATAATAAATCCGTCATAACAAAAATTAAGTTTAATGATGAGATTGTTGAGGATCCTAGGGACATAGTAAATATTTTAAATAATTATTTGTCATCGATTGGTGAAAATCTTGCTGTTAATATACCCCTTCAGATAAGCATTTTGTTGATTTTTGGGGCCAGCCTAATTCAAATTCTATATTTTTTGTTCCTACTCATACATGTAGGTATGAAATTTTAGATATTGTATCGAAACTAGACACTAAGAAAAGTTCAGGCCATGATGAAATAAATAATTTTATTTTAAAGGGCATTATATCTTCCGTTGTGGATCCTCTCGTTCATATTTTTAATTTGTCTTTATTATATGGTCAGGTACCCAACGCTATGAACATTGCTAAGGTTATTCCTTTGTTCAAAAAGGGTGATAAGTTAATAATTATCGACCGATTTCTTTATTGTCCTCTTTTTCGAAAATTTTAGAAAAGATTATATATTTTCGGACAGTATCCTTTTTAAAAAATAATAATATTTTTTCTAATCTTCAATTTGGTTTTAGGGAAAAACATAATACTGTACACGCATTACTGTCTTTTATTGAGAAGGTAGCTCATGCCATCGACAAATTTTCTCATATGGTCAGCATTTTCCTGGACTTCTCCAAGGCCTTCGACACGATTAACCACGATATTCTACTTTATAAACTTTCACATTATGGTATACGTGGGATGGCCTTGGAGTGATTCAGGAGCTATCTTTCATATAGAAAGCAGTATGTATTTTTAAATGATAACTCTTCAGATTTCCGTAATATAAATTGTGGTGTTCCACAAGGTAGTATATTAGGCCCACTTTTATTTATTTTATACATTAATGACTTTTGTCGTTCATCTGATATAAAATTATTGTCTTTTGTACTTTTTGCTGATGACACAAATTAATTTTTTTCTCACAATGATCCTTATAGATTAGTTGAAATAGTTAATATTGAAATGAGTAATATTTTATTGTGGATAATAGCGAACAAATTCTCTTTGAATCTCCAGAAAACGAAATATACTGTTATGTTGTTTAGTTAATCTATAGATTCGTTGCCTGCTAATATAGATTTGGAGAACACCCCATTGGAGTGTGTTTCATTTATTCAATTTGTGGGTGTAACGGTTGGTAATAATTTTTCTTGGAAACATCATATTGATAATATTTGTAAAATTATTTCTCGAAATATTGGTATTATTTATAAAGTAAAGACATGTCTTCCTTTGAATTCATTAATTATGCTTTATAGTTCTTTGATACTCCCATACCTGAATTATGGTCTCTTAGTTTGGGGCAACACGCATCAAACGTTATTAGATAAAGTTTTGCGATTACAAAAGAAGGTTATTCGTATTATTTGTAATTCCCCATTTCGCTGCCACACAGACGCTTTATTTTTTGAAAATAATATTTTAAAGGTTAAAGATTTATATTTATTTCAACTTGGTCAATTTATGTATACTTATAATAATGATATGTTGCCATCTGTTTTTCAAGAAATGTTTGTTAAAAATAGCTCAGTGCATAATTACCCAACAAGACATTCTGAAGAATTCCATTTACCTCTCTTGCGGACCCTCTTAGCTCAAAATACTTTTATATATGAAGGCCCCAAATTATGGAATTCTTTAAGTAATGAAGTAAAAAATGCTCCATCAACTAATATTTTTAAGAAAAAATTGAAATTGTTTTTATTACAATCTTATGAACACCATTAATAATATCGCCCATTTATAATTTCCGCGTCCTCAAGTCTTCTTTTACTCTTCCTTTTTTTTTTTCTTTTTTTTTTTAAACAAGGTCTTTTTCTACTCGCTGACTCAAAATGTAATTTGATATGTTTTATTGTGCCCTCCATGCATATCTCCTCTCGTAAGCGCAATTCTTCTTCCCCAGCTTCTTCTCAACCCCACATTGCAGCTCATCCTTTTGTACTATTTTTGTACCCCCAATATCTAATTTTTCTCTTCTTTTTCTTTTTTTCTTCTTTTTTTGCAGTGTCTATTTTGTGTATCGTCACCGTCTTCTTCTATCTTTGTCATGTAATGTTCTCTCTTGTCCCATTTTCGTCTCTGTTCGCATCCCTTTTTTCCTATATTTTAGTTCGTTTGTAGTAATGAATTCATTATTGTATTAATTTAATTATTCATTATTATCTGAGGGGTCCACACTTGTACAAGCACTGCTTTTTAGTGGACCCAATATGTGTACCTTAATCTTTGTAAATGATTATAATTGATTTGAAATGTTTTGTTGGAAACAAATAAAATTAAAATTGAAATTGAAGGTTACATATGTAGGTCAAATGTCAAATGAGGTCAAATGTGAAAGATTTGGGGCAAGTGTCTATTAGGGTTGATAACTTTCCAACCCTGCATCTATTTGTAACCAAACTTGATTGGTAGATGCCCTACATTGACCTCCATGATATGCTGGGATCAAAGGTCACATAAGTAGGTCAAAGGTCAAATGAGGTCAAATGTGGAAGTTTTGGGGTAAGTGTCTATTAGGGTTGATAACTTTCCACCCTGCATCTGTTTGTAACCAAACTTGATTGGCATGAATGCGCGCAATTGGGCGAGACACATTACGGCTATCGCCTTGTTTGTTATCTGAAGCTAGAGGGAAAGAAATTCTTTAGAATGCTCAATTTAAGCAGCTAAATCTTATGTGTAATACAACAAAATTGATTGTTATCATTCTTCATAATTACATGTACATTGCCTTTTCATCCAAAATAGACTTTGATTGGAATTGAGCTAGTGTGATTTTATTGATATGGACCCTGAATTTGGAGAATTCCTGCCACCTATAAAGCATTTGACTCTATAATTAAAAGAAAATCTACCTCCCAAATCAACAATTGAAGACCCTCTAAAATTTGCCTGTCCGCATTACAGAAAAAAGCTTGTGATGTCATTGTAGACAGAAGGAGACATTTATCTGTTGAGATAAATGCCAACATGCAATACAATAATTTGGCTACATACCTGCTTTTGAACTGGTGGAAACATGCCATGACTGTTAAAATATTTACGTTTTATGCAAACTCAAGGCTGGAATATTGACCGAAAGGATCTTTGAAGTAAAAAAAAGTCATTTATTTGGTTTGCTTGGCCACTTTAAGCTCTTTTTTTTTATTTAGTCAATTTATATTTGTAGTATAAATTATGATACGAAAACGCATAAGTGTTCACCTTTAAGGTTCCTGGTTGCATTCAAAAAGTGTTGGCTGTAAATCTGGCTCTGTAGCATGGCATTTTCACGTGCAATGATCGTATCAATTCTCTCCTGGTTGGTCGGGTCACCATTGACTCCAAGGAAGTCGCAGTTCAGAAGACCTGGCACCGGCATTTGAGGTTCACGTCCCTCCTGTTCCTCTGCAGCTGCTGCCATGATGAAAAATCTAGTAATAATGAAAAAAGAAAAAGGAAAACTAGAAGAGGTACATTTCGAAGAAAGTTGAAAAAGAGGCAAAAATTGGGGAAAAATTAATAAATTTGACGCTAAGTTTGTTACAGTTATTAGAAGACCTGGCACCTGCAATATAGGTTCACCTGGATCTTGCTCCTCTACAGCATCAGCCATGATGAAAAATCTAGTAATAATGAAAGAAGAAAAGGGAAATATAGAAGAGGTACATGTGTCCAAGAAAGAGTAGAAGAAAAGGCAAAAGGGAGAAAATAGTAATCATTTTGACTCCAAGAAAGATGCAGTTCTGTAGGCCTGGCACCACCATTGTCAGTTGAATCATCTGCAGCAGCAGGACAAATCCCTGTACAGGGTGGCCCCCCCCCCCCCCCCCCCCCCTCCCAAAGAAACTGAACAGGGCACTTCCCAAAATATAGTAACCAAATGATAATGTACATCATATAGGGTGTCTTTACCAATGAAAAGCGATACCAAGACCAATCATTTTAGTTGTGTAGTTTTTGTTTTAGAGCGCTGTGGGTGACACCATGTCAGGTTCCCTTTTTTTCTGTTTTTTTTTACCAAGTCAGTGCTGGATAAATCACACTTACTGCCCGTCATAGCATCGAACAACGAGCAATACGCGCGCCATTGTTAGTGTGCATTCAGCTGTGTGCAGAGAGAATAGGTATAGTTGTTCGATGCTATGACGGGCAGGAAGTGTGATTTATCAGGCAGTGACTTGGTAAAAAATGACAAAAATGGGAACCTGACTTGGTATCACTTATTAGGCGTCCTACAATAAAAACTACTCGTCCAAAATTACTGTTCTTGGTATCGTTTTTCATTGGAAAGGACACTCTATCCGATGGACATAATCATTTTATTACTATATTTTGGGAAGTGCCCGTTCCGTTCCTGTATAATAATACTCTAACGCGGCGCGGGGGGTATCGCATGCTTTTCCAATGGGCAATTTCTCCAACGCATTTCCGTTTTTCCAGTCGCTCTTCGATCGCCGCGACTTAGACCTATCGACATGCGCGATCTCGAATCTCCTGACTGTCGCTTTCCCGCCTCGTGGCGTGGTCACAATCGACGTCTAGATGGTCCGAAAGCGACTCTAATTTTGCCGTGGGGGCTAGCACGTGTAATGAATATTCATGAGGTGTGAGTCTTCGATCCCCGCCATCGATTTGACAAGACGCTCATGGAATCACATGGATATGGACTTTATGGATCTTTATGGGTCCATTGGCAAACATTTTCGATGACAAGACCAAAGACAATTGCATATTAAGTACTGTAAGTGAGTGGTTGCGGTGGTGGTGGTGAAGGGGGGGGGGGGGTTATAAACAAGACCATTCGTTGACCGAACCACTTGGGGGGGGGGGCCTGTCTATCAGCCAAAACCAGGACAATTGGTTAAGTTTTGTAAATGGGGGGGGGGGGGGGGGGGGGGAGGGGGGGTCATCATCAAGAATACACATTGTTCTCTTTATGGTACAAACACTAAATTTTGAGGTCATCGTGCAGTTTGTGATACAAGAACATAATTTGGCACAAAGACCAATAATGTGTCACAAATTTGTGATAAAAGCAACAAAATAGCTGAAAGTATAGCTTGATAGGACATGTGAGATAAATGGTTCATTTTGTGATACAAGCAACATATTAACTCTAATTATACCTCAAAGACACAAATTGTTCATTTCAACAAAACATCACATGCATAATTTTGTATGAAAAATGGTTGAAACAAATGCTTTTTTAGAGAGCGCCCTCTCTTTTTGAATGATAACAGGCTTTCAGGGTACAGCCTACAGTAAAAGGAAATGAAATTTATTCAACAGACATTAATTAAAACATTTCAAAATCATCTCAAAATAGTAGGTAAAGAGAGCAAGTAGGAGCCTAATCAGCTGGTCAAGGCCAGTCCTTTCATATCAACATGAGATTATCAACATTTGTAAATTCAAGTTTTGTTGCATACTTTAATTTGAAGATTATTTAAACATAATAATTTACAATATGAACAATCATTACAATATACGGTTCATTATCAAAGTTGAATTATAAACGCTAGGACGGTTTTGTCGACCACACTGATACCTGTTATTACATGTTAATACATGTTATTTGTCGTCATGGTACACCATTTTGTTGTTGTTGTTTTGTCCTTATTTGCACTAGTGCCCAACTGGTGCAAATCCATCTGGGCCAGGGTTATAAAATAACCCTGATGACTTAGCCTTAATAATTATGATTATTATGTTTTGAATTAGAAACATTTTTAACAGTTACAGAAACATTGAGAAAATTGTTGCAAATGCATTCATTTATACAACTATTACATTATCTGCAAAGCGAGCTCAGGTTCAGTATTTTGTGCTCGAAAGGGATGTGAAACTTTCATCAGATTTTCTCAGTAAAATGAAAAGAGAACCTTAAGTGTTTGTGTTGCAGAATCTTGATTTATGATAAACTTTTTACATAATGCTGTTTCACCTATTTTTTGTAGAATGCCAATTCACATTCTATAGAAATATATACAATTTAGTTTTTGGCTCCTTTCTCCATGACAGGTCACATGTATTTGTCTATTATATTCTGAAAATACAATTTACAATGAATTGCTCAAATTATTTGCATACATACAAAATGAAATTTTGCCTTACCTGGATGAAACTGCTCTTCACAAGATGTTAAAATGCGTCCCAGAATAGTATAAGGCTTTCTCTGGTCCAAGAACGTTGGTTTACACAGGTGGATCTTCAGTGAAGGAGACGGAGAACTTATTATTGCTAAGACCAGATCCAAGTACTGGCACGGTGGTATGATCAGCTCGAATGGTAGAAATTGCCGTCTCGCACAGCTAAATATACATGGGCCTACGTGCAACAGTATATTTTTAGACTATATCTTTAGACTATCTGATATGCTTGGGGAAAACCAGCACTGCGCGAAAACAAACCCACTAACTAATTAACTCCTAAACAAACAAAGTTTTGACTTACACTATCAGTCTCAAACTGTAAAGGACTCATTACTTGATGTTCACAGGATGTATCTATAGGAATGAGAGAGTTAATCAGTTCAAATTTGTGATGTATCTTCCATGAGTCATCTAGAAATGAGATAGTCAATACAGTAAGTTTGTCCAAATCAGCAGACATTCGGAGCTTTAGCAGACTTTGTCTAATGCCTTGCTGTTTCCCTCTTGCTAACAATGATTTGTTTCCTTCAGATTTCTTGTTCCTATGATTGAATTTTAAAGTATCAGGCCCGTAGCCTGGGGTGCCCCCCCCCCCCCCCCCTCATCAAGTGGTCTCGGTTTTGGCATAAAAAAATGTTGGTGATGGACACCCCCCTCCCTCGCTTATACGACTCAACAAATAGTCCCATTTTTGTAAATTGTGCACTAAACTGTACCATTTGAAATGCACTTAACATGGAACTAAGCTAGTAGAGTTTTATTAATATGGGCTCTGGGGTTGTATTCAATTCAATACTTAGAGTAAGTAAGAAATTTACTTAGCATTTTGCTAGGCTGAGAACTCATATGAAAGTGTTTTTTTTTTAACTTTTACTTCAGTAAAACAAAATCTAAATGAAATTTTCGAAGACATTAGGGGATCAAAATTTGGGCAAAATTGTCAGTTGATGAATTAATCAAATCTCAACTTTGGGTTAGTAGTATACTTCAGCTAATTTTTTGACTGAGTATGAAATTGAATACCGGCCCTTGCAAGTGCATATTGTCGGGGGGACAGTGAGAAGGCATTTGGCTTCATTTAATTTCTGCAAACCATCTCGTAGGTAGGAGTCTTCTCTATATGTAATGCTTAATTTTCTAATGATAATTATTTCTTAATTTTTGAGATAATTTATCAAAAGTTTATCAAAGTTAATGGTTAATTTCTTCAGATATGACCATGGGGAAAACCAGTGTTTTCTGATACACGGCTATCAAAGGCTCGGGGAAGTACATTGTTTACTTAGACTAATTTTGTATTGACTATTGATTGATTAGGGACTCTTTGTTTGCTGTTTGAGACAGTTATACTTTATTAGAAATGAATATAAAAGGGATCTAGAAACATTGTCCAAATCCACAAAACTTCATTACAAATCTGGTGGTTATCATACCGTGTTGTATTTGTATTACCAATAGAAGCATGGAACAGGTTTTGGTTTTTAGAATTTCCCTTTTGTTAGAAAGATATTTACGATTGAAGTGCTTGAATTTTTAACTATCCACAGTCATAACTGTGTACAAAGTCAGTGCAATGAGTTAGCAAATATCACTTTGCAGTTTTGCTCATAACTCGGCCATAAAACATCCATTTATTATTATTATTATTATTATTTTATTCGGCAATTAAATACACATGAAAAGTGTACAAAATTAAAAAAATTGTAACCATTGGAATGCCAGGGCTTGGAAAAAGTTAACTAAATAACTGTGGCCAAAAGCCTTCCGTCCCATTTAACATAACATTTTTGCACAGTACTCAGGGGACATATATCACATCACAAAACTACACATTATATCAACATTCATCACTTTCATCACCGATTGACTGATTGAATTAGCTATAACATGTTTTATCCATGGACTTTAGCCTAAGTATTTTCTGGACCAGTCCTGAATGGGTTGATATCTAGAAAATAACCAATGTGAGTGGTTCCATGACAATTAACCCATTCAGGACTGATTGAATGTGCTATAACATGTATTCTCCATAGACTTCAGCCCAAGTATTTCCTAGACCAGTCCTGAAGGAGTTAAAATGTGTATTGTACCTTGCTGATGTGACCGGCTATAGCAAAACCTGGCACTTGTCGGTAATTCATGTTTTGAAGAAATGGGCATTTTGAGTTCACACAATGTGTGTAAAAGACCTATGATTGAAAAATTGAAACAAACATATCTTCGCCAATTATTAACCAATTAGTTAGAACAAAAGATCAAATGAAAGCTTGTGATGAGGCCTTTCTAATATGAAAATCTACATTTTGATTTTTACCGACAAGTGCAGGGTTTTGCCATAGGCGGTCACATATAATGCCAATTAAACCTGATCTATCGTGAAAGCCAATGAAAAATCAAGAAATGACTTTATAACCAAAGCACTGTGTAAATGAGAAAATAATTGAACACAACAAAACAAAATGGTTTGATTTCAATATATAAATGTAATATAATTTCTTCCATAAAGAGGGGAAAATGACATAGAATTATGAATAATACTTCCAATTAGCTTACTCAAATGAGCAATGTATAAATTCAATATATTTGAACTCTATAACATCGGGAACAAAATTATATGCTTTGAAAATAATGTTTAAAACAAAGGAAAAACATTTAAACTACTCAAGTGACTGTATGATCCCTTAACTTATTAAGTTTTTTTCCATTGGAAAGAATTTAAATATTATAATAGTACATATATTTGATTCAAGAAGATATCATGTTCATTGTTCAGTTTGACAATAATTTTCATAGCCTATTAAAGTGATTGTCCATCTCAAAAAACTGCTAAATCAATATTCTAAAATGATAAATATACAAGCACAATAAGATATTTACATTTTGGAGTGTTTGTATTTGACCGTCCACGTACTGGATAAATTAAAATGTGTATATTATATAAATATCAGTTCTTTTAGCAAATATCACTTTGCATTTTGCTTATTACTCGGCCATATTATCCAATTAACATGAAATTTTCACACATTACTCAATCGACATATCAGATCACGTATACTCATTATATCAACCATTTATCGCTTTTTGCACATGTCAACAAAGTTATTTGATCCCTGTGGCATTAGATAAATGCCACAGGAAAGTCTAAAACAAAGAAAAAGCAATATTGTAATGTAACAAATCTGAGTTTATATTTGTGTTATCTTTCGGTTTGCCATTGTACACAGCAAACATATCACAGTCTAGTCTGCAGTTCATGCGTGCACAGCAGAGTGCAGCGATGCTTGTCGAGCTTCTCGCCTATTTTTATTTGTTTTATCTCCCCCAACTGGATCTGGCCGTAGAGGGCCGGCGATACCCACAAATCGCGCAAAGTATACGAATCACGCGATGTCACTAATCTGTTCTCTCGAAGAAACGCAGATTACTGCTGTTCCGCAGAATTTTCATTGGCGGCGCTTTAGTGGGAACAATCAGGGAACACGGTTTAAAACCTCAACTACGGCGATTCCAGCGCAGTGTCAGCCACACAGTTTCAGCTTGACATCGCGGCATTCTCTGTTGCTGAATACAATCCAGTACAGTGTACATGTCACATCGTGTAAAGTACCTTGCCACACAAAGCATAGCCATCTAGGACTTGGTTCGCATGCACTGCCCAAATGTGAGCGTGAACATACAAGGGCAAATTTGGGCTTGTCGATCAGAACAAACGTACGCGACGATTTGTATTATTCTGAAATTTTAAAATTACTTCCATATAAGTCAATAATCTTGTAACTTTTTCATTTTGGCTTGCAAAAGGTGGACAGGATCAGGGTATTTTACATAGAAAATTGAATTTTTTGTCATTGTGTATGTATCTATTTACAAGTCTCGAGTCACCACTTTAAATGATGCACTTTATATAATTGAGATATGCTCGCTTTGTCATGTTAATGATGTTATCTCCAAAATTTATGAAAAGTCATGTGTTATTTCTTTGTTTTTGTTTATATACATGCATAAATCTCAACTTTGAAATGGACACATGAATGTTTAGTCACATTAATGACAACAGGCTCGATGGCTGTGCTGCCTTTGCCTGATCGTACTTGAACAAGGCTTTTTGAAGAAAAAATCCATGCATTTGCACGTGTACTTTAGGAAGAATTGGGAGGTATCCAAAGAAGATATAAAACTAGTCAGGGAACATTCTTGGTAAGGGGTAGTCCGAAAAATCTGCCAAAGTTTTGAGGGTTCTTGGACGATTTTTTTTCTCACCCGCTCTCTGAACTACCGGCTATTTGCTTGTGTGACAAGTGCCTTTGAGGCAACAAAATCAATCAAAGACACGTGCAAAAGTATCCCAATTCACCACAAATGTCACGAAAGTAAACCTACATTATTAATTCACAAGTCAAGTTCTTCACTTACTTAATCAATCTCTGTCTGGTCATTTTATTCGCCTTTTTCGTTGTAAATATCCTGTAAATCTTTCTCACTCCATGATCAGCATTTTGTTATTCATAACGTACTGATGAATTGATGGGGGAGGTATCTGCTCATTTATTTTGCAATGCATGTATAGACGGCTTCTATTCCCTTCAAAGGAATATATCATCGGGTTTCCCAATGAAAAAATGCATATGCGGGATAACTTGGTTTGGATATGAATTGTTTAGAAGACACGACAGGTTATGTGTCATGCAGGCAATTGGAGTCACGAAGAGGGGGGGGGGGGGGGGGGGCAGCGGCGAAGCTATACTATATTAGCAAGAACACGAAAATAGTGTACTGTATCTAATTTAATACAAGCGGAACAAATTATTGGGGGGGGGAGAATGGATGGGGGAGGTATCTGCTCACGTATTATGCAAATGCATGTACAGTATATACGGCTACTATTCCTTTTAAGGGAATATATCATCGGGTTTCACAATAATATAAACAAAGGTATACGCGGGAGAACTTAGTTTGGATATGATAGGGACACGGGTTACGTGTCATGCAGGCAATTGGAGCCGCAGGGAGGGGGGGGGGGGGGGGAGCTGCGAAGCTACTTTATTAGCAAGAACACGAACATAGTGTATTGTATCTATTTTAATACAAGCGGAACAAATTATGGATCATATGCAATATGGGGGATAACTGAATAACTTTGCCTGGGTTACAAAAGCATCATGATTTTGTTATGCATTGGCCGGATGTATCGTTGGACGGGGCCCCGACGGGTTGTGGGGCGGGATTGAGTCTCCCGAGTCTATTTTGTCTTACTATTTAAATGATGACTGTGGGATATTTAGTAAAGTTTTAAAGTGTTGTTATGTCATCATCGTCTTTCTCTCTCAAAAACCCGCGGATTTCCGCAGGTACAGCTAATTGTTTATGAATTACACAACCCTTAGCAAAATTGGGTATCTATTTGATATTAAAAAACGGTACCAAAACATATAATTATGTGTCGTTCTTTGCCTGGTGGTCCCCTTTAATCATTTATCAGTCTTTGGCTCAACTTCTGTTTGGGGGGGGGGGGGGGGGGAAACTTTTGAGAGGTATATTTTACCCCTTTAACCTATTCATGACTGGTCCCGAAAATACTCAGGCTGGGGTCTATGGAGAATAAATTTTGTATCAAAATCAATCAGTCCCGAACGGGTTAACAGGTGTACCCGATTAAGTGGTGAACATTTCTTTAATACTTTAGTAATAAGTGCCTGGGATTTTACAGCTCTGGCATTTGTGTCTATTGTGTGGTAAAAATTTATGACACTGGTATGTAAAGAGTTAGGTCATGTTTGGTCCAATCCCACCCCTTTAAACGTTACCCCATTAAGGATGGAGACTTCTGCATCGTGCATTTTGAACCAGAAGTGCATTCACCCGTTCATTGAATGTATCTTGGTCATTGCTGGAATTCCTGTTACTGGTACGCCAATTTGTCGAAATATCACAACGTTTGCTTATAATTCGCCAATGCCCCATGACCTCAAGTGTCTCCTGTATTCCTGGATACAGATCATGCACATCGGGGGACATGTCTGCAATGTTGCCAAGGATGTATTCAAAGACTTCTAGTATTTCAAAAGCATAACTCCAGTGGAGCTTATGAAATTCAAACTTAAGGGCATTAAGGGAACATTGATTGTGGATATGCACAAACTGCTGAGCTATTCTCTCCAGCAGTGCGGGTGGCTTGTTTTCTTGTTTGAAGTTATCAAACATAGTACGCAAGAGCTCTCTGCCTATCATTTCAGGAAAGCCTTTATCAGTTTCTGGGAAAGCTGTGTCAAAGGCTATTTGGTATTTCTCAATGGCCGTTTGGAGGTCACCATTATCTTTGAGGCATCTTGCCCACTTGAAGTGTGTGTTGCAGGTGGCCCTTGGATCTTGCAAGACCGATACACTCTCAAACTTCTCTAGGGCCTTAGCCATGAGTCGGTCAGTATCCATTCTCACCGTCAGGCTGTGCTGTGCCATACGATGGTACACTTCACCCAAAAAGGCAAGGATATTTTCATCATCATATTTGTACTGTGATGCTTTTTCTAAGTCAGCTCTTGCTGAGGTCAGGAACTCCAAAGAATCGCTTGAATCCCTCTCTGCTTCTTTGAACTTTATGAGCCATATTTTTCCTCTGTGGTAGAGGGCGTTGCAGCAGGTGGGTCTCAGGATCTGAAACTCTGGCTCCTCTACCAGATTGATGGCTTTTTCAAGCCAGGGTAGTGCCTTATCTAAATTTCCACTATTGAAATGATGAATGCCCAGCTTACCCAAATTCCACACACAGTTAGGATTTAGATCGTATGATTTTTGGTAGCATTTTAATGGGTTTGCCCATTCTTTTTGATAGATGGCTGAAATATGTCCAGTGGGAATATCTAGTTTATTGCATTGTGCAATTGCTTTCCCCATGTCATACCAGACTTGGGCTTGGTATGCCTCGTTGTGTTTAGACATCTGGAGGCATTGGTGGAAGTCATCAACTGCCTTTACAATAGATCTAGAGGACAAGTCTCTGTTCTTAGCTCTGAAGTGGTGAAGACCCATTCGTCCATGTGCCTTCCCTCTGAACGAAAGCCAATCTCTTCTTTCTTCCTCAAACTGTTCTCTCTCGATGGAATCTCCAGCAATGCGGAAGGCATCCTTGTACGTCTGCACTCTGTGGTAGCGAAGATCCACTTCACCTAAGTCCTTATTGTGTGCAACTGCCTGCTCCATGTGGCATCTTGCATAGATCATCTTTGTGTCATCAGGGGAATTTTCACCACCAGTTGCGTGCTGGCACAGTGCTTCGTAGCGCTCTGCCTCGGAGTCGTTTCCCAGTTCAGAGTAGGCTGTGGCCAAGTCTTGTAGGGCGTTGATGTTTGCAGGGTCGTGTTCCAGTGTTTCTTTCCAGAGTTTGATTGCTTCTGCCTCTTTGTTGGAGCGGTAAAGCAGCAGACCTAAGGAGGAGATAGAGAAGAGGAGCAATGGGTTACCAGACTTGTGAAGCTTTTAGTGGTTCCATGTTGTAGTTCTGATTACAACATTTTTTAAAGAGATAGAGGAGTGCGTGGATATGTGAGGAAAAGGGTAATTTTTTGCAAAATATTCGTTCTGAGAAGAACTAGTAAAGGGAGACAGTCTGAGAAGATAAGGTTTTTCTTGGAGTTCTAGAAAGAACTGTTCTGAGTTACCATTTTATAACTATGGTCCACATCACTCAGTTTTATCAACCCTTTGACAGTTTTACCTTAAGTTACTAAATATTGATAGAAGTTTGTGTTTAATTTTTGTATTGTTTTTACCATTCTTATGGTAGTTTTTGTCGAGCCCACCGTAGGTGGAGGGAGACTAAGGGATCCAAATTGCGTCCGCCTGTCCGTCCGTCTGTGGCGCTTACAAAAATTTGAATAACTTTCCAACCCTGCATCTGTTTGTAACCAAACTTGATTGGTAGATGCCCTACATTGACCTCCATTATATGCTGGGGTCAAAGGTCACATAAGTAGGTCAAAGGTCAAATGTGAAAGTTTTGGGGTAAGTGTCTATTAAATAGGGTTGATGACTTTCCAACCCTGCATCTATTTGTAACTAAACTTGATTGGTAGATGCCCTACATTGACCTCCATGATATGCTGGGGTCAAAGGTTATATAAAATTAATAATTATAAAAAAAAACTCCAAGGCTCCCTTGGATCACTTTAAAATCAATTTTTTGTTCCTACTCATACATGTAGGTATGAAATTTTAGATATTGTATCGAAACTAGACACTAAGAAAAGTTCAGGCCATGATGAAATAAATAATTTTATTTTAAAGGGCATTATATCTTCCGTTGTGGATTCTCTCGTTCATATTTTTAATTTGTCTTTATTATATGGTCAGGTACCCAACGCTATGAAAATTGCTAAGGTCATTCCTTTGTTCAAAAAGGGTGATAAGTTAATAATTATTGACCGATTTCTTTATTGTCCTCTTTTTCGAAAATTTTAGAAAAGATTATATATTTTCCGGACAGTATCCTTTTTAAAAAATAATAATATTTTTTCTAATCTTCAATTTGGTTTTAGGGAAAAACATAATACTGTACACGCATTACTGTCTTTTATTGAGAAGGTAGCTCATGCCATCGACAGATTTTCTCATATGGTCGGCATTTTCCTGGACTTCTCCAAGGCCTTTGACACGATTAACCACGATATTCTACTTTATAAACTTTCACATTATGGTATACGTGGGATGGCCTTGGAGTGGTTCAGGAGCTATCTTTCATATAGAAAGCAGTATGTATTTTTAAATGATAACTCTTCAGATTTCCGTAATATAAATTGTGGTGTTCCACAAGGTAGTATATTAGGCCCACTTTTATTTATTTTATACATTAATGACTTTTGTCGATCATCTGATATATGTGACCTTACACCACAAAACGACCGTTATGTCGCTGTGGTAGTTTCTCTTTTATTAGCTAAAGTACCAT
The DNA here is from genome assembly GCA_037951105.1 of Echinarachnius parma. Taxonomy (NCBI): domain Eukaryota; kingdom Metazoa; phylum Echinodermata; class Echinoidea; order Clypeasteroida; family Echinarachniidae; genus Echinarachnius; species Echinarachnius parma. Next base: position 166,547 of record JBAMJV010007584.1, read on the forward strand.
ATTTGTCGGTGTATTACCCGCTCCGATGTATTAACCACACCCCCAACTTTGGCCATTTTTCCATGAAAAAAAAAATTTGTTAGTATAATTCTTGACTTTTAGTCTTTAGATGGTCAGCCTTTTCTTAGGAAAGGTACCAAAAATAGCTTATCTATCAGAGAAGTTTTGCCTATGAATTTTGTTTTATTTACTGAAGCCTCCGAAGTAAATAAAGAAAATTATCAGGCCTTCTTCACAGCAGAAGAATCTATAACTTCTGTTGAATTTGCCACACGGATCACTACACATGGGACTACATAAAACGTTAGACAACAAAACAAAGATTTCACCAATAAAACAATCAGAACGGAGATTTAAAAAAAACTGTACCTTAATGTTATTCCTTCTTTCTAGTTCAAATTATGTTGAATCTACTCTTGAAAACTGTTTCAGGGGATAAGAAATTACGATCGTTACTTGCGAGTGCATTGTACTGATATATACGATCACGATGTTGTCATGTCAGCTCACATGTTTTGAAGGGTGGATTATTATTTGAGTATTAGCACTCAATAGTTTAGCATAATTTTGATGACATATCGAGTGCTACAGTGTACAACGTACCAATTTCTTATTTAGCACATGCGGAAATCGCACACGTGTGTGCATATTCAGCGGGCGGCGTGGCCTTTCACCTGAACGAGGGCCTGTGCTACCCGCAGCGCTAGCATGCACACCGCCAGCTAGCGCGCACCGGCGCGGGGCCGGGCGGCGGCTTGGGGTACGGTCGCGTCGGGAAAGAGAATTCCCGCCTGAGCTAGCTGCTCGGCCAGTCGCGCGCGCGGGTGCATGTTAGGATTCGTACTAAGATCGTGAATCTTCCAAGCCGCTTTCGCAGCAACAACGAGCAATATTTAGGAAGAGGTAAAAGAGAAACAAAAGACACTGCATGACTTGTTTTGGGGGGAATATGCTTGTATTTTCCGTGCATCGTATGAGTATGAATGCCTTGCTGAGGTGGACTTTGGTCACTTGTGAATCTTATCTCCGTGTATTAACCGCATCGTAATTAAGGCCCGGCGCTGGCTAGGCAATTTGCGTGTACAATTTTCCTATCTCCGTGTATTGACCGCTCCCCCCATTTTGGAGCTTTTTTTTGGAGAAAAAAGGTGCGGTTAATACACCGACAAATACGGTAGTCAAATTTTGTTCAAAATATGAGATTTAGGATTTTGGTATTTCTTGAATAAGCATATTTTAATCTAGCTTCTGTAACATTTTGAGCGTCGGAAATTATGTTTAAATATTATTTTTTCATCTAATAAATGTGATCTTATTACAGCGCTTTAATGGAAACTGATCTTTTAAATGGCCCGTTTCTCCCTTATTTTAAATATACTTCAGCCATATTCCAAATCTTTGGTGTTCATTTTGAGAGGGTTTGCTTAGTCCCAATATGACGAATGATATACCATTTTAACCCTAAAAAGGCCGGGCTATTTGAGGTCTTCAGCAGGCCGGGGGGGCCATTATGGCCCCCCCCCCTAAGATCTCGGCCACGGAGCGGCCGATTGCCGTGAAAAATTGCATGCATGATAAGTGAAGTGTATAGAATACAATGGTAATTTTAATTTTTGGAAAAATTCATTAATTTGCATATTTATGGTAATTTATGGAAATACATGTAAGGTCATAAAATTCATATTTTTACCCATCATATATTCTTCATAATTAAACTCTGGTTTTCACTACATATATTCTTTAGAGCATTTGGAATAATAATACGACAACAAAATGTGGAAGAGCCAGGTTCTTCCTTATGTTTTCTATTGTTTTTATAATTTCTTATGTATTTCTTTGTTTTGTTTTTACTTAAATGTATTTTATTGTTTTTGTTTTTTTATTTCTAACTGTAATTCAACTATTTTGAACCCCAAAACAAACATATAAAATGTAAACAAGACCAAATAACCAATGATATACCTCCTTTTACGAAAACTTATATTACGAAAACTTATATTTCCATATGTTTTGTACACAAATCACGAAATTGAGCAATTTTCGGTCTGACATGCATAGACAAAAGGTCACGTGACTTCGTAACGGTAGGTCCGTTTTAAAATATGCGCAAGACCCAAAAGAAAAAAGTCACTAAGCAGCGGCACGCCATCTTACTGCGTTTTGGAGCAATAAACAAAATCGCGGAGGGGGGGGCCCCCGGCCTTTTTAGGGTTAAAGGTAATAACTTATATTTTAATGTTTTATGAAAAGCAGCACAATCAGTTTTCCCGACTTATTGGTCGTTTTGTGGTATAAGGTCACATATTGTCTTTTGTACTTTTTGCTGATGACACAACTTTTTTTTTTTCTCACAATGATCCTTATAGATTAGTCGAAGTAGTTAATATTGAAATGAGTAATATTTTATTGTGGATAATTCTCTTTGAATCTCCAGAAAACGAAATATATGTTGTTTAGTAAATCTATAGATTCGTTGCCTGCTAATATAGTTTTGGAGAACACCCCATTGGAGTGTTTCATTTATTCAATTTGTGGGTGTAACGTTTGGTAATAACTTTTCTTGGAAATATCATATTGATAATATTTGTAAAATTATTTCTCGAAATATTTGTATTATTTATAAAGTAAAGACATGTCTTCCTTTGAATTCATTAATTATGCTTTATAGTTCTTTGATACTCCCATACCTGAATTATGGTCTCTTAGTTTGGGGCAACACGCATCAAACGTTAGATAAAGTTTTGCGATTACAAAAGAAGGTTATTTGTATTATTTGTAATTCCCCATTTCGCTGCCACATAGACGCTTTATTTTTTGAAAATAATATTTTAAAGGTTAAAGATTTATATTTATTTCAACTTGGTCAATTTATGTATACTTATAATAATGATATGTTGCCATCTGTTTTTCAAGAAATGTTTGTTAAAAATTGCTCAGTGCATAATTATCCAACAAGACATTCTGAAGAATTCCATTTACCTCTCTTGCAGACCCTCTTAGCTCAAAATACTTTTATATATGAAGGCCCCAAATTATGGATAAAAAATGCTCCATCAACTAATATTTTTAAGAAAAAACTGATATTGTTTTTATTACAATCAATATCGCCCATTTATAATTTCCGCATCCTCAAGTCTTCTTTTACTCTTCCTTTTTTTTTCTTCTTTTTTTTTAAGCAAGGTCTTTTTCTACTCGCTGACTCAAAATTTAATTTGATATGTTTTATTGTGCCCTCCATGCATATCTCCTCTCGTAAGCGCAATTCTTCTTCCCCAGCTTCTTCTCAACCCCACATGCAGCTCATCCTTTTGTACCATTTTTGTACCCCGATATCTAATTTTTCTCTTCTTTTTCTTTTTTTCTTCTTTTTTTGCAGTGTCTATTTTGTGTATCGTCACCGTCTTCTTCTATCTTTGTCATGTAATGTTCTCTCTTGTCCCATTTTCGTCTCTGTTGGCATCCCTTTTTTCCTATATTTTAGTTCGTTTGTAGTAATGAATTCATTATTGTATTAATTTAATTATTCATTATTATCTGAGGGGTCCACATTTGTACAAGCACTGCTTTTTAGTGGAGCCAATATGTATACCTTAATCTTTGTAAATGATTATAATTGATTTGAAATGTTTTGTTGGAAACAAATAAAATTGAAATTGAAATTGAAGGTTACATATGTAGGTCAAAGGTCAAATGAGGTCAAATGTGAAAGTTTTGGGGCAAGTGTCTATTAGGGTTGATAACTTTCCAACCCTGCATCTATTTGTAACCAAACTTGATTGGTAGATGCCCTACATTGACCTCCATGATATGCTGGGGTCAAAGGTCACATAAGTAGGTCAAAGGTCAAATGAGGTCAAATGTGGAAGTTTTGGGGTAAGTGTCTGTTAGGGTTGATAACTTTCCAACCCTGCATCTGTTTGTAACTAAACTTGATTGGCATGAATGCGCGCAATTGGGCGAGACACATTACGGCTATCGCCTTGTTTGTTATCTGAAGCTAGAGGGAAAGAAATTCTTTAGAACGCTCAATTTAAGCAGCTAAATCTTATGTGTAATACAACAAAATTGATAGTTATCATTCTTCATAATTACATGTACATTGCCTTTTCATCCAAAATAGACTTTGATTGGAATTGAGCTAGTGTGATTTTATTGATATGGACCCTGAATTTGGAGAATTCCTGCCACCTATAAAGCATTTGACTCTATAATTAAAAGAAAATCTACCTCCCAAATCAACAATTGAAGACCCTCTAAAATTTGCCTGTCCGCATTACAGAAAAAAGCTTGTGATGTCATTGTAGACAGAAGGAGACATTTATCTGTTGAGATAAATGCCAACATGCAATACAATAATTTGGCTACATACCTGCTTTTGAACTGGTGGAAACATGCCATGACTGTTAAAATATTTACGTTTTATGCAAACTCAAGGCTGGAATATTGACCGAAAGGATCTTTGAAGTAAAAAAAAGTCATTTATTTGGTTTGCTTGGCCACTTTAAGCTCTTTTTTTTTATTTAGTCAATTTATATTTGTAGTATAAATTATGATGCGAAAAGGCATAAGTGTTCACCTTTAAGGTTCCTGGCTGCATTCAAAAAGTGTTGGCTGTAAATCTGGCTCTGTAGCGTGGCATTTTCACGTGCAATGATCGTATCAATTCTCTCCTGGTTGGTCTGGTCACCATTGACTCCAAGGAAGTCGCAGTTCAGAAGACCTGGCACCGGCATTTGAGGTTCACGTCCCTCCTGTTCCTCTGCAGCTGCTGCCATGATGAAAAATCTAGTAATAATGAAAAAAGAAAAAGGAAAACTAGAAGAGGTACATTTCGAAGAAAGAGTTGAAAAGGAGGCAAAAATTGGGGAAAAAATAATAAATTTGACGCTAAGTTTGTTACAGTTATTAGAAGACCTGGCACCTGCAATATAGGTTCACCTGGATCTTGCTCCTCTGCAGCATCAGCCATGATGAAAAATCTAGTAATAATGAAAGAAGAAAAGGGAAATATAGAAGAGGTACATGTGTCCAAGAAAGAGTAGAAGAAAAGGCAAAAGGGAGAAAATAGTAATCATTTTGACTCCAAGAAAGATGCAGTTCTGTAGGCCTGGCACCACCATTGTCAGTTGAATCATCTGCAGCAGCAGGACAAATCCCTGTACAGGGTGGCCCCCCCAAAGAAACTGAACAGGGCACTTCCCAAAATATAGTAACCAAATGATAATGTACATCATACCGTAGAAACCCGCTGTGAAGCACCTATCAATGTTTTGTGTAAGGATATCTTAAATGCAGACAATCACAGTAAAGCGTTCAATATACGTCTACATGATCACTAATATCAACGTTCTTGCCCCCCCCCCCCCCCCCCCCCCCCCGTTCGTCAAGTAAACGTTTACCACCCTACACCTCTCTGGGTTGCATTAACTCAGCCACTGGTAGCCTTGATGCTTGTGTGTTTATTGTTTTAATACAATGGTTTCCTGTTGTTCGGTTTAAAGACTCAGGAAAAGGGTAAATGGGGGTGTTTGTAACGGTATAATAAGCTTTGTTTGTGCGACACAAATTGTTATTGTTCCATGCAGACATTAAATTCGACGTTATCACTGACAACCTGCTCCTTCGGTAACACTTTATGCCATGTAACATTGCGAGATCATTCATCCACCCACTGAACAAAAGCTATACATGTATACATCAGCGTGCTTGACAACAAACAATGCTTGCCTGACCTTTCATAGAAATCATGTGTGATGAAGCAAGATCGATAACGTGTGTTCATTCAAACTTAACAAATATAACCTGATTGTGATGTTGGGAGCCACGGTAGAGCATAAAAGCCGAGTGTCTACATTCGATATTATCATTTGACAAAGTATTGCAGTAGCATACGAAACGTCATGATCGTTTAGATTCCTAGTTTAACATTGCGAGACAAACGAATATCATTAGCGATATTATTTCCGATACTATATCCGCAATGGATTATATATTTACTATTATTGATTGAACATACGGGCACCCTACCCTGAAATTGATACGTAGATATGAGCGTTGTAGCGAGAAGGTGGCTAGGTTCTATCGTGGGTTTGGCATCAACCGTTGGGGGCCGGTTGGTCGGGGTAGTGTCGTGGCGACGTATCGTACACTGTTTCGTTAGGCGGGCCGATCCAGTGACTCGTTGATTGGTTGTTTGCCCGTGTGCACCGGCCAATCGGCGTGTTCAGTTGTTGACCTATCAGGAACGCAATCGCTCATGCGAGACTGTGATGTTGGGAGCCACGGTAGAGTATAAAAGCCGAGTGTCTACATTCGATATTATCATTTGACAAAGTATTGCAGTAGCATACGAAACGTCATGATCGTTTAGATTCCTAGACAAACGAATATCATTAGCGATATTATTTCCGATACTATATCCGCAATGGATTATATATTTACTATTATTGATTGAACATACGGGCACCCTGCCCTGAAATTGATACGTAGATATGAGCGTTGTAGCGAGAAGGTGGCTAGGTTCTATCGTGGGTTTGGCATCAACCGTTGGGGGCTGGTTGGTCGGGGTAGTGTCGTGGCGACGTATCGTACACTGTTTCGTTAGGCGGGCCGATCCAGTGTCTCGTTGATTGGTTGTTTGCCCATGTCCACCGGCCAATCGGCGTGTTCAGTTGTTGACCTATCAGGAACGCAATCGCTCATGCGAGATTGTGATGTTGGGAGCCACGGTAGAGCATAAAAGCCGAGTGTCTACATTCGATATTATCATTTGACAAAGTATTGCAGTAGCATACGAAACGTCATGACCGTTTAGATTCCTAGTTTAACATTGCGAGACAAACGAATATCATTAGCGATATTATTTCCGATACTATATCCGCAATGGATTATATATTTACTATTATTGATTGAACATACGGGCACCCTGCCCTGAAATTGATACGTAGATATGAGCGTTGTAGCGAGAAGGTGGCTAGGTTCTATCATGGGTTTGGCATCAACCGTTGGGGGCCGGTTGGTCGGGGTAGTGTCGTGGCGACGTATCGTACACTGTTTCGTTAGGCGGGCCGATCCAGTGTCTCGTTGATTGGTTGTTTGCCCATGTGCACCGGCCAATCGGCGTGTTCAGTTGTTGACCTATCAGGAACACAATCGCTCATGCGAGATTGTGATGTTGGGAGCCACGGTAGAGCATAAAAGCCGAGTGTCTACATTCGATATTATCATTTGACAAAATATTGCAGTAGCATACGAAACGTCATGATCGTTTAGATTCCTAGTTTAACATTGCGAGACAAACGAATATCATTAGCGATATTATTTCCGATACTATATCCGCAATGGATTATATATTTACTATTATTGATTGAACATACGGGCACCCTGCCCTGAAATTGATACGTAGATATGAGCGTTGTAGCGAGAAGGTGGCTAGGTTCTATCGTGGGTTTGGCATCAACCGTTGGGGCCGGTTGGTCGGGGTAGTGTCGTGGCGACGTATCGTACACTGTTTCATTAGGCGGGCCGATCCAGTGTCTCGTTGATTGGTTGTTTGCCCATGTCCACCGGCCAATCGGCGTGTTCAGTTGTTGACCTATCAGGAACGCAATCGCTCATGCGAGATTGTGATGTTGGGAGCCACGGTAGAGCATAAAAGCCGAGTGTCTACATTCGATATTATCATTTGACAAAGTATTGCAGTAGCATACGAAACGTCATGACCGTTTAGATTCCTAGTTTAACATTGCGAGACAAACGAATATCATTAGCGATATTATTTCCGATACTATATCCGCAATGGATTATATATTTACTATTATTGATTGAACATACGGGCACCCTGCCCTGAAATTGATACGTAGATATGAGCGTTGTAGCGAGAAGGTGGCTAGGTTCTATCATGGGTTTGGCATCAACCGTTGGGGGCCGGTTGGTCGGGGTAGTGTCGTGGCGACGTATCGTACACTGTTTCGTTAGGCGGGCCGATCCAGTGTCTCGTTGATTGGTTGTTTGCCCATGTGCACCGGCCAATCGGCGTGTTCAGTTGTTGACCTATCAGGAACACAATCGCTCATGCGAGATTGTGATGTTGGGAGCCACGGTAGAGCATAAAAGCCGAGTGTCTACATTCGATATTATCATTTGACAAAATATTGCAGTAGCATACGAAACGTCATGATCGTTTAGATTCCTAGTTTAACATTGCGAGACAAACGAATATCATTAGCGATATTATTTCCGATACTATATCCGCAATGGATTATATATTTACTATTATTGATTGAACATACGGGCACCCTGCCCTGAAATTGATACGTAGATATGAGCGTTGTAGCGAGAAGGTGGCTAGGTTCTATCGTGGGTTTGGCATCAACCGTTGGGGCCGGTTGGTCGGGGTAGTGTCGTGGCGACGTATCGTACACTGTTTCATTAGGCGGGCCGATCCAGTGTCTCGTTGATTGGTTGTTTGCCAATATCATTAGCAATATTATTTCCGATACTATATCCGCAATGGATTATATATTTACTATTAAGACCAATAATGTGTCACAAATGGTCCATTTTGTGATAAAAGCAACAACATAGCTGAAAGTATAGCTTGATAGGACATGTGAGATAAATGGTTCATTTTGTGATACAAGACTTGTGATACAAGCAACATATTAACTCTAATTATACCTCGAAAAGACACAAATTGTTCATTTCAACAAAACATCACATGCATAATTTTGTATGAAAAATGGTTGAAACAAATGCTTTTTTAGAGAGCGCCCTCTCTTTTTGAATGATAACAGGCTTTCAGGGTACAGCCTACAGTAAAAGGAAATGAAATTTATTCAACAGACATTAATTAAAACATTTCAAAATCATCTCAAAATAGTAGGTAAAGAGAGCAAGTAGGAGCCTAATCAGCTGGTCAAGGCCAGTCCTTTCATATCAACATGAGATTATCAACATTTGTAAATTCAAGTTTTGTTGCATACTTTAATTTGAAGATTATTTAAACATAATAATTTACAATATGAACAATCATTACAATATACGGTTCATTATCAAAGTTGAATTATAAACGCTAGGACGGTTTTGTCAACCACACTGATACCATGGTGCACCATTTTGTTGTTGTTTTTTCCTTATTTGCACTAGTGCCCAACTGGTGCAAATCCATCTGGGCCAGGGTTATAAAATAACCCTGATGACTCAGCCTTAATAATTATGAGTATTATGTTTTGAACTAGAAACATTTTTAACAGTTACAGAAACATTGAGAAAATTGTTGCAAATGCATTCATTTATACAACTATTACATTATCTGCAAAGCGAGCTCAGGTTCAGTATTTTGTGCTCGAAAGGGATGTGAAACTTTCATCAGATTTTCTCAGTAAAATGAAAAGAGAACCTTAAGTGTTTGTGTTGCAGAATCTTGATTTATGATAAACTTTTTACATAATGCTGTTTCACCTATTTTTTGTAGAATGCCAATTCACATTCTATAGAAATATATACAATTTAGTTGTTGGCTCCTTTCTCCATGACAGGTCACATGTATTTGTCTATTATATTCTGAAAATACAATTTACAATGAATTGCTCAAATTATTTGCATACATACAAAATGAAATTTTGCCTTACCTGGATGAAACTGCTCTTCACAAGATGTTAAAATGCGTCCCAGAATAGTATAATGCTTTCTCTGGTCCAAGAACGTTGGTTTACACAGGTGGATCTTCAGTGAAGGAGACGGAGAACTTATTATTGCTAAGACCAGATCCAAGTACTGGCACGGTGGTATGATCAGCTTGAATGGTAGAAATTGCCGTCTCGCACAGCTAAATATACATGGGCCTACGTGCAACAGTATATTTTTAGACTATATCTTTAGACTATCTGATATGCTTGGGGAAAACCAGCACTGCGCGAAAACAAACCCACTAACTAATTAACTCCTAAACAAACAAAGTTTTGACTTACACTATCAGTCTCAAACTGTAAAGGACTCATTACTTGATGTTCACAGGATTTATCTATAGGAATGAGAGAGTTAATCAGTTCAAATTTGTGATGTATTTTCCATGAGTCACCTAGAAATGAGATAGTCAATACAGTAAGTTTGTCCAAATCAGCAGACATTCTGAGCTTTAGCAGACTTTGTCTAATGCCTTGCTGTTTCCCTCTTGCTATTAAACAATAATTTGTTTCCTTCAGATTTCTTGTTCCTATGATTGAATTTTAAAGTATCAGGCCCGTAGCCTGGGGTGCCCCCCCCCCCCCCCCCCCCCCCTCCTTATCAAGTGGTCTCGGTTTTGGCATAAAAAAATGTTGGTGATGGACACCCCCCTCCCTCGCTTATACGACTCAACAAATAGTGACTCAGTCCCATTTTTGTAAATTGTGCACTAAACTGTACCATTTGAAATGCACTTAACATGGAACTAAGCTAGCAGGGTTTTATGAATATGGGCTCTGGGGTGGTATTCAATTCAATACTTAGAGAAAGTAAGACGTTTACTAAAGCATTTTGCTAGGCTGAGAGCTCATATGAAAATCAATTTTTATACTTTTACTTCAGTAAAACAAAATCTAAATGAAATTTTCGAAGACATTAGGGGATCAAAATTTGGGCAAAATTGTCAGTTGATGAATTAATCAAATCTCAACTTTGGGTTAGTAGTTTACTTCAGCTAAATTTTGACTGAAGTATGAAATTGAATACCGGCCCTTGCAAGTGCATATTGTCGGGGTGACAGTCAGAAGGCATTTGGCTTAATTTAATTTCTGCATAACATCTTGTAGGTAGGAGTCTTCTCTATATGTAATGCTTAATTTTCTAATGATAATTATTTCTTAATTTTGGAGATAATTTTTCAAAAGTTTATCAAAGTTAATGGTTAATTTCTTCAGATATGACCATGGGGAAAACCAGTGTTTTCTGATACACGGCTATCAAAGGCTTGTGGAAGTACATTGTTTACTTAGACTAATTTTGTATTGACTATTGATTGATTAGGGAGTCTTTGTTTCCTGTTTGTGGCAATCAAGACATTTTTACTTACACTGTATATTAGAAATGCATATTAAAGGGATCTAGTAACATTGTCCAAATCCACAAAACTTTGTTAGAAATCTGGTGGTTCTCATACCGTGTTGTATTTGTATTACCAATAGAAGCATGGAACAGGTTTTGTTTTTTTAGAATTTTGTTAGAAAGATATTTACGATTGAAGTGTTTGAATTTTTAACTATCCACTGTCATAACTGTGTACAAAGTCAGTGCAATGAGTTAGCAAATATCACTTTGCAGTTTTGCTCATAACTCGGCCATAAAACATCCATTTAACATAACATTTTTGCACAGTACTCAGGGGACATATATCACATCACAAAACTACACATTATATCAACATTCATCACTTTCATCACCGATTGACTGATTGAATTAGCTATAACATGTTTTATCCATGGACTTTTATAGCCTAAGTATTTTCTGGACCAGTCCTGAATGATTTGATATCTAGAAAATAACCAATGTGAGTGGTTCCATGACAATTAACCCATTCAGGACTGATTGAATGTGCTATAACATGTATTCTCCATAGACTTCAGCCCAAGTATTTTCTAGACCAGTCCTGAAGGAGTTAAATGTGTATTGTACCTTGCTGATGTGACCGGCTATAGCAAAACCCGGCACTTGTCGGTAATTCATGTTTTGAAGAAGTTCACACAATGTGTGTATTAAAAGACCTATAGATGATTGAAAAATTAAAACAATCATATCTTCGCCAATTATTAACCAATTAGTTAGAACAAAGCATCAAATGAAAGCTTGTGATGAAGCCTTTCTAATATGAAAATCTATATTTTGATTTTTACCGACAAGTGCAGGTTTTTGCCATAGGCGGTCACATATAATGCCAATTAAACCTGATCTATCGTGAAAGCCAATGAAAAATCAAGAAATGACTTTATAACCATGCACTGTGCAAATGAGAAAATAATTGAACACAACAAAACAAAATGGTTTGATTTCAATATATAAATCTCATATAATTTCTTCCATAAAGAGGGGAAAATGACATAGAATTATGAATAATACTTCCAATTAGCTTACGCAAATGAGCAATGTATAAATTCAAATATTTGAACTCTACACCATCGGGAACAAAATTATATGCTTTGAAAATAATGTTTAAATCAAAGGAAAAACATTTAAACTACTCAAGTGACTGTATGATCCCTTAAACTTATTAAAGGGGTAGTCCGGGCCTGATAAAACCATTCGTTATTTGAATAAGCAGAATAAGAGGCATAATTGGTGAAAATTTGATCAAAATCGGACAAGAAACACGGGAGTTATACCTATTTGAACATCATGTAGTAATGAGCGATCGTTTTAAAATTGCCGCCATATGCAACATCATTGACGAGCAACTCGCCATGCCTTTCGTACATGAAAATACACTTATTTCTCATTTTCGTTGCTAAAAATTAATTTTTCTCTGCTTGTTTTCACAAATTCATAGAATAATATCGATGGGCCAACCTCTTTGGAATTTGTAAGCTCATAAATTTGCTTTGTTATTAAGAAAAAAAATTTTGTTTAAATTTCCATGTAGAAGTCAAAATGGCTGCAGCTCGCAAGTGACGTCACGATCGATAGCAATTCCGAACGATACTAAAAATCGGAGCAAAGTTCATCCTGTCATAACTTTTTTATTGCTCTACCGTTTTGGCTAAGATTTTCGATCATGATTCTTCATATTCACTTCATTTGATAGCAAACATCACATTTCTGGGGTGGAATTCCCCTTTAAGTTTTTTTCCATTGGAAAGAATTTTTTTCCATTGGAAAGAATTTAAATATTATAATAGTACATATATTTGATTCAAGAAGATATCATGTTCATTGTTCAGTTTGACAGTAATTTGCATAGCCTATTAAAGTGATTTTCCATCTCAAAAAAACTGCTATTTCAATATTCTAAAATGATAAATATACAAGCACAATAAGATATTTACATTTTGGAGTGTTTGTATTTGACCGTCCATGTACTGGATAAATTAAAATGTGTATATTATATCAAAATCAGTTCTTTTAGCAAATATCACTTTGCATTTTGCTTATTACTCAGCCATATTATCCAATTAACATGAAATTTTCACACATTACTCAAGCGACATATCAGATCACATACATACACATTATATCAAAACAAATTCGCTTTTTGCACATGTCAACAAAGTTATTTGATCCCTGTGGCATTACATAAATGCCACAGGAAAGTCTAAAAACGAAGAAAAAGCAATATTGTAATGTGAAAAATCTTAGTTTATATTTGTTTTATCTTTCGGTTCACCGCTGTACACAGCAAACATATCACAGTCTAGTCTGCAGTTCTAGCGTGCACAGCAGACTGCGGCGATGCTTGTCGTTTGTTTTATTGCCCCAACTGGTTCTGGCCGTAGAGGGCCTGCGATACCCACTATTCGTGCAAAGTATACAACTCGCGCAATGTCACTAATCTGTTCAACCGAAAAAATGCAGATTACTGCTGTTCCGCAGAATTTTCATTGGCGGCGCTTTAGGGGGAATAATCAGGAAACACGGTTTAGAACCTCCACTACGGCGATGCTAGCACAGTGTCAGCCACACAGTTTCAGCTTGACTTCGCGGCATTCTCTGTTACTGAATACAACCTATAGTATAGTGTACATGTTATTACTGTACTAATGTTCAAAGACTAACCCGACAGTACACAAATCGTGTGAAGTACCCCGCCACACAAAGCATAGCCATCTAGGACTTCGCATGCACTGCCCAAATGTGAGTGTGAACATACAAGGGCAAAGGCTGGTCGATCAGAATAAACGTACGCGACGATTTATATTATTCTTAAATTTTTCTAGGTCACAGGACTCATTATACATGTATTTGCCAAAATAGCTCGTAATTGTGATCTCAAGATCTGGTTGATGAATTACCAGAGTTTACAGTATTAATTCAGTGCATATTAATTTGGGCTTGATATAAAAAATTGCGTGATAGCGGAGGCATAATTTTGGACTGCGTGTAGTCGAAGATCCATCTAGTTCATTTTGGCTTGCAAAAGGTGGACAGGATCAGGATATTTTACATATATAGAAAAGTGAATGCTTCTTTTTTCATTCTTGGTGTATGTATTTATTCACACAAGTCTCAAGTGGCAACTTTAAATGATGCACTTTATGTAATTGAGATATGAGATCTCGCTTTGTCGTATTAATGATGTTATCTAAAAAATTCATAAAAAGCCATGTTTTATATTAAATTATTCTTTTTTTTTTTTTTTTTTTGGTTAATCAGTCCCGAACGGGTTAACAGGTGTACCCGATTAAGTGGTGAACATTTCTTTAATATTTTAGTAATAAGTGTCTGGGATTTTACAGCTCTGGCATTTCGTCGCTGGGCAATAAAAAGAGCAAAATGGCCGATATTATCGTCAAATATCGATTTTGTTTTTATTTTATTTTCAGATAGAGTTCTTTAAAACCTATCCAATGATATGTTTAGAATTCCCATATGTGCCCCACTTTTTGAGAAAATTAAAAATAACAAAAGGACAAAATGACAAAATTGCACGTATTTGGGCAACAAAAAGGACAACATCGTTTTCACGAACTGCCGAGAGGTGTTTATTGGCTAAAAATCAATGTATAACGAATGAAATGTGTTATTTTACTACTCTTCCGTAAGAATTTAGCATTGATCACAATATCCGCACATGCGTACGGCCACAAGTTTAACCAATTTTAATTCAAGTGACTATGAAATAACCCTTGCATGTTTGGCATACACGACATTTAAAATGCGCATATGATATGGGCAATAAAAAGGACAAAAATGGATTTGCCCTTTTAGCTGCCCATTATTGCGCCAAGTCGCGCGCATTGCCTGTGCATTATCAATGCGCGTAAAAAGGCAATTCGCGTTTTGTCCTTTTTCATGCCCAATATCGACGCGATATCGTGCACGTAAAAAGGGCAAATTCAGAAATGCGTAAATAACTCCGTTAAAAAAGAACTGAGCGTAAGCCAGATTAAACGACTTGATCGCTTTATAGCATACATTACTGTTTCACTAAACAAGATTACTGGATTTGGCATTTGAAAAATATAATTGCCAAAAATGTCAAAATGTTGTTTCTTCCAAAAAAGTAAGTATCGTTTTTTGCTATCTAAACCGTCAATTTGTCCTTTTAATTGCCCAGCGACGATTTGTGTCTATTGTGTGGTACAAATTTATGACACTGGTATGTAAAGAGTTAGGTCATGTTTGGTCCAATCCTACCCCTTTAAACATTACCCCATTATGGGTGGAGACTTCTGCATCGTGCATTTTGAACCAAAAGTGCATTCACCCGTTTATTGAATGTATCTTGGTCATTGCTGGAATTCCTGTTACCAGTACGCCAATTTGTCGAAACATCACAACGTTTCCTTATATTTTGCCAATGGCCCATGTCCTCGAGTGTCTCTTCTATTCCTGGATACAGAGCATGCACGTCGGGGGACATGTCTGCAATGTTGCCAAGGATGTATTCAAAGACTTCTAGTATTTCAAAAGCATAACTGCAGTGGAACTTATGAAATTCAAACTTAAGGCCATGAAGGGAACATCGATTGTGGATATGCACAAACTGCTGAGCTATTTTCTCCAGCAGTGCGGGTGGCTTGTTTTCTTGTGTGAAGATATCAAACATAGTACGCAAGAGCTCTCTGCCTATCATTTGAGGAAAGCCTTTATCGGTTTCTGGGAAAGCTGCGTCAAAGGCTATTTGGTGCTTCTCAAGGGCCGATTGGAGGTCACCATTATCTTTGAGCCATCTTGCCCACTTGAGGTGTGTGTTGCTAGTGGCCTTTGGATCTTTCAAGACGGATGCCTCCTGAAACTTCTCTAGGGCCTTCTTCTTGAGTTGGTCAGCATCCTTTTCCATCAGGCTGTGCTCTGCCAGCCGATGGTACACTTCACCCATAAAGGCAAGGAAATCGGCATCATTCTTGTACTCTAATGCTCTCTGGAAGTCAGCCCTTGCGCTGGTCAGATAATCCAAGGTTTCTTCTGCTGGTTTTTGTTTTTTATCTGCTTTATAGAACTCCTTGAGCCATATTTTTCCTCTGTAGAAGAGGGCGTTGCAGGAGGTGTGTCTCAGGATCTGAAACTCTGGCTCCTCTACCAGATTGATGGCTTTTTCAAGCCAGGGTAGTGCCTCATCTAGATTTCCACTATTGAAATGATGAATGCCCAGCCTACCCAAATTCCACACACATTTAGGCCTTAGATCGTGTGATTTTTGATAGCATATTAACGGGTTTTCCCATTCTTCGGGATACGTGTCTGAAATCTATCTAGTTTATTGCATTGTGCATTTGCTTTCCCCATGAGATACCAGACTTGGGCTTGGTATGCTTCATTTTGTTCAGACATCTGGAGGCATTGGTGGAAGTCATCAACTGCCTTTACAATGGATCTAGAGGACAAGTCTCTGTTCTTAGCTCTGAAGTGGTGAAGACCCATTCGTCCATGTACCTTCCCTCTGAACAAAAGCCAATCTCTTCTTTCTTCCTCAAACTGTTCTCTCTCGATGGAATCTCCAGCAATGCGGAAGGCATCCTTGTACGTCTGCACTCTGTGGTAGCGAAGATCCACTTTACCCAAGTCCTTATTGTGTGCAACTGCCTGCTCCATGTGGCATCTTGCATAGATCATCTTTGTGTCGTCAGGGGAATTTTCACCACCAGTTGCTTGCTGGCACAGTGCTTCGTAGCGCTCTGCCTCGGAGTCGTTTCCCTGTTCAGAGTAGGCTGTGGCCAAGTCTTGTAGGGCGTTGATGTTTGCAGGGTCGTGCTCCAGTGCTCTTTTCCAGAGTTTGATTGCTTCTGCCTCGTTATTGGAGCGGTAAAGCATCAGACCTAAGGAGGAGATAGAGAAGAGGAGCAATGGTTACCAGACTTGTGAAGCTTTTAGTGGCTTCATGTTGTAGTTCTGATTACAACATTTTTTAAAGAGATAGAGTGCATGGATATGTGAGGAAAAGGGTAATTTTTTGCAAAATATTCGTTCTGAGAAGAACTAGTAAAAGGAGAGAGTCTGAGAAGATAAGGTTTTTCTTGGAGTTCTAGAAAGAACTGTTCTGAGTTACCATTTTATAACTATGGTCCACATCACTCAGTTTTATCAACCCTTTGACAGTTTTTGCCTTAAGTTACTAAATATTCATAGAAGTTTCATGCAAATGATGTGTGTTTGTGTTTAATTTTTGTATTGTTTTTACCATTCTTATGGTAGTTTTTGTCGAGCCCACCGTAGGTGGAGGGAGACAAGGTCACAGGACTCAATATGTATGCAAAAATGGCTTGTAATGGCAAAATTTTATGAACTGAATGTCAGATTTCAATCAAACTCGGTACCTGAATGTATCATAAAGAGTCAACGTAGCCATAAAATGTTGGGGTCATGAGGTTGAGGTCAAGGTCACGGGACTCATTATACATGCAAAAAAGCTTGTAATGCCAAAATCTCAAGAACTAAATGTCAGATTTCAATCAAACTTGGTACCTGAATGTTATTTAGGGAGCCATCAAAGATTGGGGTCATATGGTCAAGGTCACAGGACTCAAAATATATGACAAATATTTTTAAAAATTAAATCAGTGCATGTTAATTTGGGCTTGATTAAAATCGCGTGATAGCGGAGGCATAATTTTCGATTGCGCGCAATTGAAGATCCATCTAGTTTTGATTTAGTCCATGTATATTTGTAGTATAAATTATGATGCGAAAAGGCAGAAGTGTTCACCTTTAAGGTTCCTGGCTGCATTCAAAAAGTGTTGGCTGTAAATCTGGCTCTGTAGCATGGCATTTTGACGTGCAATGATCCTATCAATTCTCTCCTGGTTGGTCTGGTCACCATTGACTCCAAGGAAGTCGCAGTTCAGAAGACCTGGCACCGGCATTTGAGGTTCACGTCCCTCCTGTTCCTCTGCAGCTGCTGCCATGATGAAAAATCTAGTAATAATGAAAAAAGAAAAAGGAAAACTAGAAGAGGTACATTTCGAAGAAAGAGTTGAAAAAGAGGCAAAAATTGGGAAAAAAATAATAAATTTGACGCGAAGTTTGTTACAGTTATTAGAAGACCTGGCACCTGCAATATAGGTTCACCTGGATCTTGCTCCTCTGCAGCATCAGCCATGATGAAAAATCTAGTAATAATGAAAGAAGAAAAGGGAAATATAGAAGAGGTACATGTGTCCAAGAAAGAGTAGAAGAAACGGCAAAAGGGAGAAAATAGTAATCATTTTGACTCCAAGAAAGATGCAGTTCTGTAGGCCTGGCACCACCATTGTCAGTTGAATCATCTGCAGCAGCAGGACAAATCCCTGTACAGGGTGCCCCCCCCCCCCCCCCAAGAAACTGAACAGGGCACTTCCCAAAATATAGTAACCAAATGATAATGTACATCATATAGGGTGTCTTTACCAATGAAAAGCGATTACCAAGACCAATCATTTTAGTTGTGTAGTTTTTGTTTTAGAGCGCTGTGGGTGACACCATGTCAGTTTCCCTTTTCTTTTCTTTTTTTTACCAAGTCAGTGCTTGATAAATCACACTTACTGCCCGTCATAGCATCGAACAACGAGGCAATACGCGCGCCATCTAATTTTGCCGCGGGGGCTAGCACGTGTAATGAATATTCATGAGGTGTGAGTCTTTGATCCTCGCCATCGATTTGACAAGACGCTCATGGAATCACATGGATATGGACTTTATGGATCTTTATGGGTGCAAACATTTTCGATGACAAGACCAAAGACAATTGCATATTAAGTTCTGTAAGTGGGTGGTTGCGGTGGTGGTGGTGAAGGGGGGGGGGGTTATAAACAAGACCATTCGTTGACCGAACCACTTGGGGGGGGGGGGCCTGTCTATCAGCCGAAACCAGGACAATTGGTTAAGTTTTGTAAAATGGGGGGGGGGGGGGGGGGGGGGGGGGGGGGGGGGGGGGGGGGGGGGGGGGTCATCATCAAGAATACACATTGTTCTCTTTATGGTACAAACACTAAATTTTGAGGTCATCATGCAGTTTGTGATACAAGAACATAATTTGGCACAAAGACCAATAATGTGTCACAAATGGTTCATTTTGTGATAAAAGCAACAAAATAGCTGAAAGTATAGCTTGATAGGACATGTGAGATAAATGGTTCATTTTGTGATACAAGCAACATATTAACTCTAATTATACCTCGAAAAGACACAAATTGTTCATTTCAACAAAACATCACATGCATAATTTTGTATGAAAAATGGTTGAAACAAATGCTTTTTTAGAGAGCGCCCTCTCTTTTTGAATGATAACAGGCTTTCAGGGTACAGCCTACAGTAAAATGAAATGAAATTTATTCAACAGACATAAATTATAACATTTCAAAATCATCTAAACATAGTGGGTAAAGAGAGCAAGTAGGAGCCTAATCAGCTGGTCAAGGCCAGTCCTTTCATATCAACATGAGATTATCAACATTTGTCAATTCAAGTTTTGTTTCATACTTTAATTTGAAGAATATTTAAACATAATAATTTACAATATGAACAATCATTAAAACATACGGTTCATTATCAAAGTTGAATTATAAACGGTAGGACGGTTTTGTCGACCACACTGATACCTGACCGTATTTGTCTTCATGGTGCACCATTTTGTTGTTGTTGTTTTTTCCTTATTTGCACTAGTGCCCGCAAATCCATCTGGGCAAGGGTTATAAAATAACCCTGATGACTCTCGGCCTTAATATTTATGATTATTATGTTTTCAAGTAGAAACATTTGTAACAGTTACAGAAGTCCTGACACTCACCCACACCCACACCCACCTGACACTCACCCACACTCACCCACTCACAGTTGCTTTCATTGTTTTGTGTCTCCGCCTCCTTTCCTCTTTCCAGCCCCCCTTCCATACATGTGTTTATGTTGGTATATATTCTGTGTTTTTTCTGTAGTAACTGTCATTTGTGCCCTGACGAAGATTCTGCTAGGATCGAAAGCTAGGCTGTATACGACTCTCAGTTACAGAAACATTGAGAAAATTGTTGCAAATGCATTCATTTTATATACAACTATTACATTTTCTGCAAAGCGAGCTCAGGTTCAGTATTTTGTGCTCGAAAGGGATTTGAAACTTTCATCAGATTTTCTCAGTAAAATGAAAAGAGAACCTTAAGTGTTTGTGTTGTAGAATCTTGATTTATGATAAACTTTTTACATAATGCTGTTTCACCTATTTTTTGCAGAATGCCAATTCACATTCTATAGAAATATATACAATTTAGTTTTTGGCTCCTTTCTCCGTGACAGGTCACATGTATTTGTCTATTATATTCTGAAAATACAATTTACAATGAATTGCTCAAATTATTTGCATTCATACAAAATGAAATTTTGCCTTACCTGAATAAAACTGCTCTTCACAAGATGTTCAAATGCGTCCCAGAATAGTATAAGGCTTTCTCTGGTCCAAGAACGTTGGTTTACACAGGTGGATCTTCAGTGAAGGAGACGGAGAACTTATTATTGCTAAGACCAGATCCAAGTACCGGCACGGTGGTATGATCAGCTCGAATGGTAGAAATTGCCGTCTCGCACAGCTAAATATACATGGGCCTACGTGCAGCAGTATATTTTTAGACTATATCTTTAGACTATCTGATATGCTTGGGGAAAACTAGCACTGCGCGAAAAAAAAACCCACTAACTAAATTAACTCCTAAACAAACAAAGTTTTGACTTACACTATCAGTCTCAAACTGCAAAGGACTCATTACTTGATGTGCACAAGATGTATCTATAGGAATGAGAGAGTTAATTAGTTCAAATTTGTGATGTATCTTCCATGAGTCACCTAGAAATGAGATAGTCAATACAGGAATTTTGTCCAAATCAACCGACATTGGGAGCTTTAGCAGACTTTGTCTAATTTCTTGCTGGTTCCCTCTTGCTATTAAACAATAATTTGTTTCCTTCAGATTTCTTGTTCCTATGATTGAATTTTAGAGTATCAGGCCCGTAGCCTGGGGTGCCCCCCCCCCCCCCTTATCAAGTGGTCTCGGTTTTGGCATTAAAAACATGTTGGTGACAGACACCCCCTCCCTCGCTTATACGACTCAACAAATAGTCTCGGTCCCATTTTTGTAAATTGTGCACTAAACTGTACCATTTGAAATGCACTTAACATGGAACTAACCTAGCAGAATTTTATGAATATGGGCTCTGGCGTGGTATTCAATTCAATACTTAAAGTAAGTAAGAAATTTACTTAGCATTTTGCTAGGCTGAGAATTCATATGAAGATTGTTTTTTAGACTTTTACTTCAGTAAAACAAAATCTAAATGAAATATTTGAAGACAATAGGGGATCAAAATTTGGGCAAAATTGTCATTTGATGAATTAATCAAATCTCAACTTTGGGTTAGTAGTATACTTCAGCTAAATTTTGACTGAAGTATGAAATTGAATACCGGCCCTTGCAAGTGCATATTGTCGGGGTGACAGTGAGAAGGCATTTGGCTTCATTTAATTTCTGCATACCATCTTGTAGGTAGGAGTCTTCTCTATATGTAATGCTTAATTTTCTAATGATAATTATTTCTTAATTTTTGAGATAATTTATCAAAAGTTTATCAAAGTTAATGGTTAATTTCTTCAGATATGACCATGGGGAAAACCAGTGTTTTCTGATACACGGCTATCAAAGGCTCGGGGAAGTACATTGTTTACTTAGACTAATTTTGTATTGACTATTGATTGATTAGGGAGTCTTTGTTTTCTGTTTGTGACAATCGAGACATTTATACTTTATTAGAAATGCATATTGAAGGGATCAAGTAACATTGTCCAAATCCACAAAACTTCATTACAAATCTGGTGGTTCTCATACTGTGTTGTATTTGTATAACCAATAAAAGCATGGAACAGGTTTTTGTTTGTAGAATTTCCCTTTTGTTAGAAAGATATTTACGATTGGAGTGTTTTAATGTTTAAAGGGATAGTTGAGTATTGGTCAAACTTAACTTTAGTAACCAAAACCTGCACGATTACGATACAAACTAATAGTTATAACTTCACCATGCTCGAAAAGTATACACAATTACAAACGACAAAGTAAAACCCCTGTTATCATTCAAAAAGAGCCGTTACAACTCGAAGTGTCAAATTAACTCGGCGCGAAGCACTAGCGTTGTATGTCCTAATTAGTAGAGGTCAGTGGTCCTAATACGGGACTGTATAGAGTACAGAAGCCATGACGTCATAAAAACACTTTTTTTGAATTTTCAAATTTGGACTTCATTTTTAGAAAGAGCATAACAAATAATGTCCAAATACCGAAAATCAAAGGAATAGGTTACGTATTGGCTAAGATATGTCCATCCGAATGAATTTTACTTCAATGGGCAATCAGTGTTATAAAGCACTGGTTCCTAAATTTATGAACCAGTGCACTATAGCACTTATTGCCCATTGACAAAAAAATCATTCGGATGGGCATATCTCAGCCTATAGGTAACATATTCCTTTGAATTTCGGTATTTGGACATTATTTGTTATGCTCTTTCTGAAAATGAATTCCAAATTTGAAAATTCTAAAAAAAATGTTTATGACATCATTTATGACATCACACTTCACCACTCTATAGTGCAGTGTGCGGTAATACGGGACTGTAGTGCAGTCACTGTGTGCGGTAATACTATACAGTAGTACGTGTATATTATGTATCGCAACCATAGAATTATGACTCCAACACTGCCGTTGACGCAACTCGCAAGCCCCATTCGCATTCGTTCGCCTTTCGTTCACAGTCGCGCTAACACACGGAGAGACTGGTCCATGAGGCGCATATATCACTGATTTTTTGCGGAATGGAAGGAAAAATCATAATCTTAATCCACCCGGTAGTTGGATCACATATTGGAGAGTAAATTGCTGGTAAGTACCGTATCATATGTATAGTTTTAAGCACAATTAGCGTGCACACAAATATTTGGTTTCAGTCTTTTATTAGGAGAACATAGAACGCTAGTGCCTCGCACTAGCGGTTCTAAAAAGTGATACCCGGGCGTCAACCACTTTTATATGATATTTTGAAAGCAAATTTCACAACAATTAGAGCATTTGAATGGAAATTATTATTATTTCCCATGTTTTTTTCGATGATCTTTCATATGGAATTGAAATCAACCAAATCCGTTACAATCGATGTTGGGGGGGCACTTTGGAAATTACCAAAACTCAACTTGGCCTTTAACTATCCACTGTCATAGCAGTCATAACTGTGTACAAAGTCAGTGCAATGAGTTAGCAAATATCTCTTTGCATTATCGCTCAAAACTCGGCCATAAAACATCCATTTAACATGAAATTTTCGCACAGTACTCGGGGGACATATATCACATCACAAAACTACACGTTATACCAACAATTCATCACTTTCTGCCCATGCCAACAACATCCCTTTAAAGTGATCCATTAACCTGTTAGATTCAACCAAAACCACTTGGCCATAAAAATTGGCTTTTAAAATCATAGTCATGCAACCAGGGAAAAAATTAGTATTCATTTTTTGGGGGCTACTTTTCAAGCTTGCCTGCAAGAAAATAACACTCTAAAATTTGTGTTGCAATGAACTCTGCAATTTTATGGGGGCTCTTTTAAAAAAAATTCACTGCCAACTACATATTCATGAGTTCACATTCCGTACACATACTGCCAGTCCCCCGTGACTCTGGCGGGGTAACATTATGATGGGTCATTGCCACTGGACTTGACTTTGCTGTAATCTGTCTGAATTCGCTGTTAGTGATATCTCTAAAAATGAATTATTTCATATGTATACAATCAATATATATATCGATTGTATTTTAAAGTTCCAATTAATTGTAAGTCAGAACATGTGCATGTTTTAACCAATCAGATTTGTGCATTTAGAACACATGATTAATTGTAACGTGCAATCAATTGGATCGCTTTCTGCAACGGGGCCGTTGACTGATTGAATTGGCTATAACATGTTTTATCCATGGACTTTAGCCTAAGTATTTTCTGGACCAGTCCTGAATGGGTTGATATCTAGAAAATAAGCAATGTGAGTGGTTCCATGACAATTAATCTGTTCAGGACTGATTGAATGTGCTATATTGCATGTTTTCTCCATAGACTTCAGCCCAAGTATTTTCTAGACCAGTCCTGAAGGAGTTAAATGTGTATTGTACCTTGCTGATGTGACCGGCTACAGCAAAACCCGGCACTTGTCGGTAATTCATGTTTTGAAGAAATGGGCATTTTAAGTTCACACAATGTGTGTAAAAGACCTATGATTGAAAAATTGAAACAATCATATCTTCGCCAATTAATAACCAATTAGTTAGAACAAAGCATCAAATGAATGCTTGTGATGAGGCCTTTCTAATATGAAAATCTACATTTTTATTTTTACCGACAAGTGCAGGGTTTTGCCATAGGCGGTCACATATACCAATGCCAAACCTGATCTATCGTGAAAGCCAATTCAATGAGAATTTAAGTAATGACTTTCAAAGCAATGTGTAAATGAGAAAATAATTGAACACAACAAAACAAAATGGTAGATTTCAAACTATTAATTTGATATAATTTATTCCATGGCATAAAGATGGGAAAATGACATTGAATAATACTATTAGCTAACTCAAATGATAACTGAAGGAGCAATGTATTAATTCAAATATTTGAACTCTACAACATCGGGAACAAAATTATGTGGTTAAAAAAAAAAATGTTTAAAACAAACAAAAAGCATTTAAACTACTACAAGTGACTGTATAATCCCTTAACTTTGGAAAGAATTTAAATATTATAATAATACATATATTTGATTCAAGAAGATATCATATTTTAGTTTGACAGTTATTTGTGTATAGCCTAAGTGATTTTCCATCTCTAATGATAACTGCTGAATCATTTTTCCAATGATTAATATACAAACACAAAAAGATATTTACAATTGGATAATCACAAAGTTGATTCTGTCATTCAAATTGTACACTCAGTTTTTCATTATCTCACAAAAATAATGCAGCGCCCTCTATACCAAAACTGAACTACGCCTTTAACAAAACTATATGATTTATAGAGGAACAAAATGCTGGAATTGCTGCTATTAAAAATAAGTTACATAAGATCAGAAATGTCATTGATCCTAAATTCTACTGGCCCGTTCGGGCAAACAAATTTAACAGAATTTGTTTTGTTTTTCTTTGTTTGGGGGCCACCAGATTTAAGTTTCGTGCCACTCAAAGTTGAACAATCTTGTTTTTACTTGCCCGACTGGGCCAGAAGGCAAAAAGGTTAATTTCTAGCATTGCCACATGTATTAAATTTTGCTGACATATATTATCATTTTTTATCATAGCACTTATAGAAGTTTCTAGTTTGAATATAATGTACATATGCTCAGTTATAAATCAGTATAGTATTAAAGTACATGAGCAAAGACTTAACAGGTAATTTTACATAGAAAATTGAATGAATTGTATTAATTTACAAGTCTCAAGTCACAACTTTTAATGTTGCACTTGATAATATATGATTGCTTTGTCGCATTAATGATATTATCTCTTCCTCATTAAGTAAACTGTCTGTTTTATTCTTTTTGTTTATGTACAAGTCACAACTTTAAATGTTGCACTTCATAGTAACAGATGAATGTTTAGTCACATTAATGAGAATTGGCTTCATGGTTGTGCTGTGTGCTGCGGCAGGAGAAGTGCGAAGAAGAAAACAGTTAACTTGGTTGAAATTTGGGAAACTCTGCATCATGTATTCAGATACAAGAATCTTCCAATCTCCCCCAAAAGACAAATCTTCAACCAGTGTATAATTCCAGTACTATCCTACGGGGCAGAGACTAAGAAATTGGAAAAGAAGTTTAGAGTCACAGAAAAAACAATGAAGAGGATTATGGTTGGAGTTTAACAAGAAGAGCCAAGGTCAGAGATGAGGACTTAAGAAAGAAAACAAATGCCACGGATATCATACAGGAAATAAAAGCAAAGAAATGGAGATTGGCAGGCCCCCTTGCAATAGATGCGCACACAATATACTAATTGGACACCAATCACACAAACCAAACAAAGAGGCAGGCAGAGTGGGCATTGGATGGATGACATCAGAGAATTTGGGGGTGTTACATTGCGACAAGCACAAGAAAGAAGAAAATGGAATGGTGATGAAGAGGCCTTCCTTCTGCAGTGGATATACATAGGCTAGATAGATTGATAGAAGAGATACAGTTTAATTTAGGTAAATAGGTTAATTAGGTAAGTTTTTGCAAGGTAAATTTTACTCCTTTAAAGGGACAGCTAGTCCCTCTTTTACAAAACGTCTGAACAGTTTCCAGTTGACAGATGGGGATGAATGAAACACACACAAACAAAATCAGATCGAACAGCCCTATAATTTGGATTCTACGAATGAAAAACGAATGCATCCCTCCATCAGACTATATATCGGTCAATAAAAGAGTTAAACTGATTTAGCATAATATTACAACTATATTGTACTTATTCTTGTAAAGGTATTGTGAAGCCGACATTTGTAAAGGTATGTCACGGAAAGAAATCTCAAAAATGAAGAATATGTAATTACATGTAGTCAGTTTAAGCGAGGTTTGGTTATTTTGCCTAGTGTGCGGTCGTGCTATTCTTATTTGTGCGCGGGTCACGTAGGGGTCACGCATAGCGTTATGGTACTTCGTGGAATCCATGTACAAACTTCCTCACTGGGGGAATATACGTATAATGCACAATTAAAATTGGACGACGGTTTATTAGTTTTAGGTCTATAACTCCACGAAAAAGAGATTTCAAGCCCTAATTTTTTCAGGCATGCTATTAAATGATATTTTCTTTCATATTAGACAATAACCTCGCAACTTTTGAAATTTGGCTTGCAAAAGAGGGAATGTCCCTTTCAATTAAGTGCTGAAAATTTCCTTAACACTTTAGTATTAAAGGGTACCACCACCCAAAAATAATATTCTTATTAAAGAAAGGTAACATCTTTAGTATTCCATTCCATCAACAAGTTCACAAAAATATGTTTCCAGAAAAAGAAAAAAAAAATTGGAAACGCATCACCATTCTAAAGCATGCGTTCATGCGGTCTGAATTACGCAGACTGCTATGTGCGCGGTGAATTGCAATGCGTGCAGAGCGAACGAATCGCCCGGGAATCTATTGTTTACAAACGTGCACGTGAATAGCTGCATTGGCGCACTCGCAAATGGTTGGCCCGTATGGAACCAGTAAATAGCAGTGGTTCCGTAAGTGGTGGAAATTAATTGCTTTGTTTATGAATTACACAACCCTTTGCAAAATGTTTGGTATCTATTTGATATCACAAAACGGAACCAAAACATATAATAATGTGCTGTTCTTTGCCTAGTGGTCCCCTTTAAGTGCCAGTGATTTACAGCTCTATGGCATTTGTCTGTATTGTTTGGCATTGTGTGTGACATAGGTAATTAAAGATTTAAGAAGCTTGTAAATAAAGTGTTTAATCAAAACCTACCCCTTAAATGGTGTACCCCTTTAAAAGGCTCCCTGGCAGCATGTGAAACTGAGACTTGGGAGAACGTAGTTGTAATTAAATGTTGGTATGCAACAATAGTTGTGCTATTAATGCCAGCATTGTTGATGGCGTGTACTCTTGTTTGAATCAATTAAAGCATGTTTTGAGCATGTAATAGCTCGCTGCGAATCTTGTTTACAAAGCTAACCTTTGAACCGACAGATTTGGTTAAAGCTATTTCGTATTTCTCGATGGCTAATTGAAGGTTATTATTAGCTACGAGGCATTTTGCCCACTTAAAGTGTGTGTTGCAGGTGGCCTTTGGATCTTGCAAGACTGATGCCCTCTCAAACTTCTCTAGGGCCTCAGCCATGAGCTGGTCAGCTTCACTCCTTCCTGTCAGCCTGTGATTTGCCTTCAGAAGATTTGCCTTCAAATGGCACACTTCACCCAAAAAGGCAAGGATATTTTCATCATAATATTTGTACTGTGATGCTTTTTCTAAGTCAGCTCTTGCTGACGTCAGGAACTCCAAAGATTCGCTTGATTCGCTCTTTGCTTGTTTGAACTCCTTGATCCATATTTTTGCTCTGTGGTAAAGGGCGTTCCAGCAAGTGGATCTCATGAGCCGATACTCTGGTGACTCTGCCAGATTGATGGCTTCATCAAGCCAGTGTAGTGCCTCATCTAGATTTGTACTATTGAAATGATGAATGCCCAGCCTACCCAAATTCCACACACATTTAGGCCTTAGATCGTGTGATTTTTTATAGCATATTAACGGGTTATCCCATTCTTCGTGATACATGTCTGAAATATGTCCAGGGGGAATACGGAGTTTATTGCATTGAGTTAATGCGTTCCCCATGAGATACCATACTTGGGCTCTGTATGCGTCATTGTGTTCAGACATCTGGAGGCATTGGTGGAAGTCATCAACTGCCCTTACAATAGATCTTGAAGACAGGTCTGTGTTCATAGCTCTGAAGTGGTGAAGACCCATTCCTGCATGTGCAAAACCTCTGAACAAAAGCCAGTCTCTTCGTTCTTTCTCAAACTGTTCTCTCTGGATGGAATCTCCAGCAATGCGGAAGGCAACCTCGTAAGACTGCACTCTGCTGTTGCGAAGATCCGCTTCACATAGTGCTGGATATAAGTTCTCAAGGGATGCATATGCAAGCTCCATGTGGCATCTTGCGTACATCATATTTGTGTCGTCAGGGGAATTTTCACCACCAGTGGCTTGCTGGCACAGTGCTTCGTAGCGCTCTGCCTCAGGGTCGTTTCCCTGTTCAGAGTAGGCTGTGGCCAAGTCTTGTAGGGCGTTGATGTTTGCAGGGTCGTGTTCCAGTGCTTCTTTCCAGAGTTTGATTGCTTCTGCTGCTTTGTTGGAGCGATAAAGCATCAAACCTAGGGAGGAGATAGAGTTAGGGAGTGATGGGTTACTAGATGAAGATTTCGGTGGCACCATGTTGTATTACTGAAACCAAATATTAACCTGTTCCCTTCGAGATTCTGAAATCCACATAGACTGTATATAGCCCACCCGGTTCCCGTAAGCAACGGGTTAAGTCGAAAATGGAGATTGAGGGGTGGATATGTGAGGAAAAGGGTATTCTTTTGCAACATATTAGTCCCTATTGGAGAACTAATTAATGAACATAGGTACAGAGATACAGAGTCTGAGAAGATTTTTTTTTTATTGGAGCTCTAAATATTTGGTGAAGAATGGTGAGTAGAGGCAAATATTCTATTGGAGAAAGGTGAGGAGAACAGGGTTATTTAGAGTAAGGTATTTTTAATGAAAACATCTGTGAAATGCAAGAAACTTATGATGAAAAATATATAATATAATATGAATACATTATATTTTGGTACTTATGTAGCCCAGGTACAACAATCATGATCTCCATAAGAAAAGCACTAAAATGTATAATATAAGATAATTCCTTATGATAACTTCTTATAAGGCAGAAGCGAGTACCTTTAAAATTCCTGGCTGCATTCAAAAAATGTTGGCTGTAAATCTGGCTCGGATGTAACATTACATCTTGGCCTTGGATGATCCTATCGATTCTCTCCTGGTTGGTCTGGCCAATGTTGACTCCAAGTTTTGTACAGTTCAGAAGACCTGGCACCGGCAATGAAGGTTCACCTGGCTCTTGCTCCTCTGCCACAGCGGCAGCCATGATGACAAATCTAGTAATAATGAAAGAAGAAAAAGATAAACTTATGAGGTACATGTTCAAGAAAGAAAAGAATACAAAAAGGGAGAAAATGAGAATGTTTTTATAGTGCTGAGTCAAAACATTGACTATACATTTCAATGACCTTAACAAAAAATCATTCACAAAATAGTAGGTAGAGAGAGTAAGTAGTAGCTTAATCAATAGGTAGAGAGAGCAAGTAGGAGCTTAATCAATAGTAGGTAGAGAGATCAAGTAGGAGCTTAATCAATAGTAGGTAGAGAGAGCTAGTAGGGGCTTAATCAATAGTAGGTAGAGAGAGCAAGTAGGAGCTTAATAAATAGTAGGTAGAGAGAGCAAGTAGGAGCTTAATAAATAGTAGGTAGAGAGAGCAAGTAGGAGCTTAATCAATAGTAGGTAGAGAGAGCCAGTAGGAGCTTAATCAATAGTAGGTAGAGAGAGCAAGTAGGAGCTTAATCAATAGTAGGTAGAGAGCGCAAGTAGGAGCTTAATCAATAGTAGGTAGAGAGAGCAAGTAGGAGCTTAGTCAATAGTAGGTAGAGAGAGCAAGTAGGAGCTTAATCAATAGTAGGTAGAGGGAGTAAGTAGGGGCTTAATCAATGGTAGGTATAAGGAGAGCAAGTAGGGGCTTAATCAATAGTAGGTAGAGAGAGTGTGTAGGAGCTTAATCAATAGTAGGTGGAGAGAGTAAGTAGGAGCTTAATAAATAGTGGGTAGGGAGAGCAAGTAGGAGCTTAATAAATAGTGGGTAGGGAGAGCAAGTAGGTAGAGAGAGCAAGTAGGTAGAGAGAGTAAGTAGGAGCTTAAAGGGATAGTTCAGTTTTGGTATAGAGGGCGCTGCAAAAAATTACTTTTGTGAGATAATGAAAAACTGAGTGTAAAATTTGAAAGAGCATACAATTTTAAGGGCAGAATAAACTTTATTTGATCAAAATTGGTTCAGAAACGGCTGAAATATCAATAAATATATCCGATCGGAATAAATCTGGGCCCCAGATATATGATTTTTTTAATTTTTATTTTTAAAATGCTTACACTTTTTCAAAAAATTTCCAAGGAGGTTTTTAAATAGTTGTTGATGATCTCTCTATTTAATCATTATTTCAACAAAACATTGCATGCATAATTTTCAATGAAAAATAGTTCAACCAATGCTTTTTAGAGAGCGTCCTCTTGTGTTTTAATGGCTCTTTTTGAATGATAACAGGCTTTTTACTTAGTCGTTTGTAATTTTCTATACCTTTCGAGCATGGTGGAGTTATAATGGGTATAATGGGTTATTATGGGTATGGCTAGTCTTCCATTGGGTACCATAATTGTTGAGGTGTGATATTAAGGAAACAATGAATGCTTTTGCCTGTGCCATTGGGTCGATAATATTTCACTCAATGCGAGCCTCGCCTCTGGTCTATTTCAACGCGGTGCTGCGCACCTTGTAAAATAGACAGGCTTGGCTTTAATTTTGTGCAATATTATTCGGCCATTGCATGCATAATCATTCATTATTTCCCTAATATCGTCCTCAAAAAATACAATCTCTGAACAAAACACACTCATAAATGCACAAACAATTTCACACTAATATCAGGCCATTATCATGTACAATCACATACAAACATTCAGACATACAGTACATGATAAAGTGATAAACACATTTATATCCCTCATAAGATCGTTTTACCATTGTATTTGACAAATGATAGTTTTGGACAACACACGCAATCCCCGCGCAATCACGTGACCGGGCTTGATGGCAAAAACTAACACTAAAAGTTTGTTACGCGTTCGTCCCATAGATCATGTGTTTTAGCAAAATGCACACGCGATCAAATTTGTGCAGTACTCTATGGCGCACACGTTCTAGTCACGTGATTGACATTGCTGGTAAAAACTAACACCCTAGGAAGAAGAACGCCAAGACAGCCAATAAGCACATCCGTGAGAGCGCTAGCACGCATTCATCGCGTATGTGCGCAACTGCCAGCGCGTTGGTGCGCACTCAGTTTTGCGTCTTTGTGATTGTATGCGCAAAATAACAATGACTTTAAGCGTATTAGATGCGCCGTGGTTCTGAAGGCTCATAATGGCTTCATTAATGTCGATTGATTTTTATTTCAAAATTTACAAGCGATTTTATGAAATATTAAAGAGATTTTCACTTATTTTGCTATAGCTGAACACAATCACTGATATTGATGAGTGATATAAAACAACTAACGAATGTGCTTGATTGTGATAGGCAATCTATTACCTCGGTGGGCTCAAAATGACTATTACCCTCAGCTACGCTTCGGGTAATAATCCTTTTGAGCCCACCTCGCTAATAGATTTGACTATCACAAGAAGCCCATTCGTTAGTTGTATATTATCCAGGGGTAAATGCCAAGGTGGTTATCATTCAAGCAGTATTTTTTTTTGGGGGGGGGGGGTGGGGGGGAAATTGCCTTAGTGGTAGTTATCTGGGGGAGGGGGGTCTGGGTACAAATTTTCAACTATTATTGTATTTTGCAAAAGAAAATCTTAACCCCATATATCCACTCGTATATCAATAGTTTTTCTCAGAACTACTATTCTTTGTTTATACAATGAGGATAATTGGCCTCAAGTCAGCTTCTAACTTTCTTTTTTAAGTAGTTTGAACCCTTAAAACTTCTTTAGGGGCAGGCTAAATGTTTTGATTTGTAGATCTAGATACAAATCTAGAACATGTATAACTAAACACAACAACAAAATTAAGTTCCCCCCCCTCCTGATCAAAATAACGTAACGTTTTTATTAAATGGTTTTGAGCAAAATAACTTGTCAGGATTGTTCCTACACTAATTGACTATTAAACTTCTGTGTGAAAATGAGATTGATCCGTTGAGTCATGCATGAGTGAGCACACATTAAAGGCAATATGTGACCTTACACCACAAAACGACCAATAAGTCGGGGAATATGATTATGCTGATTTTCACATGACATTACAATAAAATTAATTACCTTTAAATGGTATATAATTTGTCATATGCAGACAAGTCAAAGCATCTGAAAAAGAGCGCCGAAGATTTGAAAAATGGCTGAAGTAGTTTTAAAACAAGGGAGAAACGGGCCACTTTAAAGATTGGCGTCCATTGAAGTGCTGTAATGTGATAATTTTTATTTGATTAAATAAACATTTTTAAACCTGATTTAGGACTATTAAAATTTCACAGAAGGTAGATAAAGATACTTTCATTCAGAAAATACAAAAACCCTAAATCTCATATTTTAAACCAAATTTGACTATTTCATCTAAAAACAGAGAAACTATATCCGCGACATAATGGTCGTTTTATGGTGTAAGGTCACGTATTGTCACTTTTTAAAAGTCACATGACTCTTGTGACTTTTGAAAAGTGACAATTTTGCCTTTAATGTGTGCTCACTCATGCATGACTCGACGGGTCAATCTCATTTTCGCACAGGAGTTAGTCAATAAGTGAAGAAATAATCCTGCCAAATTATTTTGCCCAAAACTATTTAATTGAAAAGTTATGCTATTTTGATTTACTTACTTTTTTGGTTGTGTTTATAAAGTATACTGTTAATTTTCAAGAAACTTGGTTGCAAAGGCATTTATTTATACAACTGTTGGTGCATTATCTGCAAATCAAACTCCACTCAGCTTTTTGTGCTCGAAAGGGATGTGAAACTTTCATCAGATTTTCTCAGTAAAATGAAAAGAGAGCTTTAAAGGGATAGTTGAGTTCTGGTATTAGAAGTACAGTTTTGGTCAAACTTAATTTTAGTAAGCAAAACCTGCACCATTACATAATACAAAGTAATAGTTATAACTCCATCATGCTCGAAAGAACTAAAACATTACAAATGACTAAGTAAAAAGCCTGTTATCATTCAAAAAGAGCCGTTAAAACTTAAGAGGGCGCTTTCTAAACACTCAGAAAATTTAGTTTTTGGCTCCTTTCTCCGTGACAGGTCACATGTATTTGTCTATATATTCTGAAAATACAATTTATAATAAATTGCTAACTTATTTGCATCAGGGTTGGTGCGACTTAAATCGCCTTGATTTAAAACAACAAAAAATCAATAATTTAAATCGCCATGGACTTGTGTGTTGTAGTAAAGATGTATATATTTTTTTATTTGTATGAATTATGTTAGAAATATTTCAAAATAGATGAATTGTGATGTATTTGCCCTCCATTTATGCTTAAAATACTACAAAATCATCAAAGCAGGGCCCAATAGATGACACTAGCAATTGCCCACTTGCCCAGGGCTAGTAATATTTAATGTTGGGCAAGTAAAACTACATAAATGGTCTAATTTGGTTGCCCGGTTGCTGATAGGGCAGTTAAAGTGATCAAATACAAGTAAAAACTGTAATTCCTAATGTTTAAATGCCATCTAGAAGTAACAGGGCAAGTACACTTCTGTTTGGGCAAGTAAGATGAAATAAAACATGATTTTAATACTTTCATGATCGGGACAATAGAGAAAAGGGTTGTTATGGAGGCTGAAAACAAATCATAAAAATCGCTCTTAGTTTTTTTTTAATCATAAATAATCATAAAAATTTAAATAAAAGAAATTGATGTTTGTTTGGTACCTGTTTGATTTCCCCAACCCTTAGCTTAAGGCTAAATTGAATTGAACTTGTTATGGTTTCAATTATCCAAGCATTTTTGTAAAGAAATCATAAAAATCACACAACCCTGTAGAAAATACAATAATAATTACAAAGTAATAAAAAAGTACCCCCTAAATCAATCATTAGTATTGTTTTATTCCATCTCAGTCCTTTCTTTCAATAGTTGTAATGCACTGTATAGATGTAGTCTAAAAGGAAAACACTTTTGAATAGCCAACATATTCAATGCATTTTGAAAACAAATCAAAACAATCCATTAAAATATTAAAAATTGTGATTCAAACCCTGATATACGAAATTAAATTTTGCCTTACCTGGAACAAACTGCTCTTCACAAGAATAGTATCAGGCTTTCTCTGGTCCAAGAACTTTGGTTTACACAGGTGGATCTTCAGTAAAGGAGAGAACTTATTACTGCTAAGACCAGATCCAAGTACTGGCACAGTTGTATGATCAGCTCGATTGTTAGAAATTGCTGTGTCGCACAGCTTAATATACTAGGGCCCAGGGTCTACGTGCAACTTCAGTATATTTATTTTGAGACTATCTGATATGCTTGGGGAAAACCAGCACTGTGCGAAAAAAAACACTGATTAAAAGACTAATTAATTAATTTCTAAATAAACATATTTTAAAATTAAAGCTGTTCTTTACGTGCAATGCTGTCCTAGTTACTCAAATCTGAACACTATCCCAAATTGTATATGATGTATTTATCATTGGGAAGAGAGTGTTTAATATTTAGTTTATATTTATAAGTGTTAAGTTTCTTCCAGGTGCCACGTACCTAGAAACAAGTTTGTCAATTACACGGGAAGTAAATAAATGAAAATGAGCAAAGAAAAATAGAGTCTTCGCCAGGAATCAAACCCGAGACCTACGGATTGCTAGACCAGGAAGCAGTTACCTCATTAAAATCAACCACTTGCATATAGAGGAATGAAACCATTTTTGTTCTGTTTTTTCAGTTTGAAAACAAAATTTACTTTCCCAAATGGGCCATTGCCGGAAAATAAATTTTATATTACCAACTCAAAAGTGCTTCTTTCTTGACAATAACTAGCTTTTGATATCTGGTGCATACATGTATATCGTAGGGAGAGAGTGAGAAGGGTGCTATTTAGTTTATTTGTTGCTGAATTGAATTTCTGCATGCCATCTATGATCTTGTAGGTCAGAGCCTTCTCTATGTGATGTTTAATTTTTAGATAATTATTTCTTGATTTTGGAGATAATTTATCACAAATAAAGGAGAGATTAAATTCAGCTTTGTCAAGGCTCCCAAACTTTAAAGATCCTTTCCACCTTTTGCAAGCCAAAATTCAAAGGTTGGGAGATTATTGTCTTATATGAAAGAAAGTGTAATTTAAGCATGATTATCTCCAAACTACAAAAAGCAACTTTAATATTCCAGTAATTCTCTTTCTCGAGCGAGTACAGTAATACATTTTAGTTACATATTTCTCTTGTTCCTCTTTGATGTTATGAATTGTCAACCTTCACCTTATAATCTCTATGACTTGGCAGTCTTATTTATTAATAGTATTTCATTTTTTGGCAGCCATACAAAGTTAATGGTTAATTTCTACTGATATGTGTTTGCTGGTATCGATCGGGGATCGGGGAAGTACATTGTTTACTCAGACTATCAGACTAAGTGTTTACTGACTTTTAACTGATTTGAGAGTCTGTGTTTTGATTGTTTTCTGTTTTTGACAATGAAGACATTTATACTTTATTAGAAATGCACATTAATATGCATGCATGGCTAGTTGGAAGTTTCTAGCCTCTGTGTAACAATTATATTCAGCAATGTGCATGTTACGGGAAAGTTAGGGAGCCATCTTGGATTTCACAGAGCTGCTCAAGTGATATAATAAATATATGTAAATCAAGAAGAAAAAACCTTATTCGCATACAATATCCAAATTTACCATAATTGTTTTACCCATCATTTTACTTATCCTTTATCACAATTGACATTAGACACATTTTCAGAAATCTGCAATTTAGCTGTCCTTGATTTGACAATTAAAAAGTCAATTAAAAAATTAACCAGGGGTCAGAAATGGCCAATATTGCAAATATTTATCTATTTGAGGGTGATAATTGACACCCATGCATGCAATTTAGAAATAATGTTGACATTTCTCATTAACTCTATTAACCAAAGACTAGAATTACAAGACTGATCATTGGTTTTTGTGCAGCAATGTACCTTGGTGAAAAATGAAGATTCAAATCAAGCTTAAGAGGCAACTTTATAGTCATCATAGGGGTTTTGAAATAGCTCTGGATTTATGTCGTTGTAATTAATTAAAACATATTTTTGAATTACAGTTGATAGCTTTTTTGGTACACATATGTTCCCTTCTTTAGTATGAATTTTTAAGAAAATAAGGATTAGAGTAATACTCAAACTTGAACATTTTGAGTATATTTATGAAGATTGAGAAATGTTGAACTCAGTATTAAACCCAGCAGGCTATACATGTATGTCTGTATGTAAAATAAATATACCGTTAAGATGCTTTGCTGTTGCGATGGTAGTTAAGTTCTCATGTATTATAATTTAACGACCAAATTATGTTTATACGAATATTATTGATTTGTTAGACAATGTTTTAGATTGTTGATTTAATTGTTCAGGGCCCCGTCTAAATTGTTAGTCAATAATTCAAATTGTTTCTCTTTATGTAGGCCCTACACTCCTATGATGATGCCAAGATTCCATAATTGCTAAGGTAGCGAATAACAGCAACAACATTTGGGAGGTCATAATTTATATGTCAAAATTGCTTGTCAATAACTTAGATTTTTTTTATGCATACAGGGCCCTACACTCCTATGATGCTGCCATAATTGCTAAGATGGCTAAGGTAGCAAATAACAGTAACAACATTTGGGAGGTAATGATTTGTATGTCAATAATTCAGATGTTTTGTTTATTTGATGCATACAGGGCCCTACACTCCTACGATGATGCCAAGATTCCACTGGTGCCCACTGACTTGGAGAAGCTTGAGAATGTCCCATGTCATTCACCTCAAACAGGTACTTTAAAAGGACAGAATGTTTGTAACTAAAACTTGTAAGTTATCATTAAAAACTAAGAGTTACTATTCAATGATGCTTGAATGGTAGTTAACGTGTAAACAGTTAAAGTTACAGGATGGTTTTCATCAAAACAAATTAAAACCACTTTGGTATATTCTCAAAAATAGTAGGATTTTTAATTTTTTTCTTAAATTATGGAATAAATGTTGGGGACCAACTTATATTCCAATCGGATATTATACTCATGGATATTTCATCTGTTTCTGAACCGATCTTGATCAAAGTTGATTCTGTCTTTAAATTTGTGTGCTCTTTCAAATGTTCTCTTATTTTGTCATTACCTACATGTATTTACAACAAAAAAAATTCTTGAAGCTCCCTTTAAACCATAGCTGATCTATCCCTTTAACAGGCAGTTGTTGAATTTTCAGTCATTTGCTTGGTCAGAATGATTTACAAGGCTAGCTTGAATGTCCCTTTAAATCAATGCTAGATATTCACTTTTTACCATGTGGCCCAGTCAGGCAAGTAAAATAACAAGATTTGTTCAACTCTTGTTGCCCAAAATCTGAATTTATTTGCCCCCCCCCCCCCCCCCAAACAAAAACAAAAAACATTATTTTGTCTATTTTTTGTTTGTGCATTCAGTCCAGTTGAATTTGCACTAATTACATGTTTTGGCCCAAAGCCTGGCCAGTGGGTTTGTCCAGATTTCTGGCATTGCTTAAATACGGTTATGCTGATTTTTAGGACATTTGGAAATTTGTCACCTTCCGCCATGTAACTTTTTTTTTTTTTAATAATCCTCTAAATTAGCTGATTTAATTACTACTATGAATACTGATTTGTATATATGAAATAAGTGTTGAATTTTAATTTATTTTTATGACACATTTTGGAGATTTATCACCTTCAGCCGTGTAATATTTCTAAAAATTATCTTCTAAATTCGCTGAAATTCTTACTACTCTGAATTGTATATGAAATATGTTGAATTTGAATCCCTTTGTTTCAGAAGGTCAGCTGACTGCAGTGAAGGTGGAGTTTTCTCTCCCTAGTTCCTGCTACGCCACCATGGCTCTCAGAGAGGTCATGAAGATTGATACCTCAGCCGTCCATCAGTCCACCCTCAACAAATGATCCTAGTTGGAGCCTTATAAAGATCTGTACGTTGGCTGAACTTGCAAGTTTTCAACTACACATCTAGAACATTGACGCTGACATGCTGATGCCATGATTACGGTCAGCCATCTAATTTGACCAATTTTGTGGTAATTCTCAGCTAGAGGATGGGCAGTGAATATTGGCAGGGATGGTTTGTCTCATTGAACTTTATAAAAAAAAAAGAAGACCTTCTAATTGAATCAGCTCCTCCTCCTCCTTTTTGAAAATGGAATTTTCACTTGAAATGGAACCCAAGTTAACAATTACAAAATCAGATGTTAATAATTGACTGGGGTAGAAGGGGCACTCTCCCCAGAGGAATTGGGGAAGTTTTGCCAACTGCTCCCCCCGCCCTCTCTCTCTCTGCCCTTCCTCCTTGTTTGGGGGGGGGGGGGGGGGGGGGGGAGCATAGCATGGTCTTACCCATTTAAGGTGGTCTACTTAATGGTGGGGCATGTCACTCTATTTGGAACACAACATAAAAATGCACTTTGAAGTCATACCGTTATTGTTATTGTTTTTATAAAATAATTTTGCCATCTTTGAGATAAATTAATAAAGATATGTGAGGCAGCATTTCTAGTTTTAGGTACAGGCTACTTCTCCAATGGAAAAATTGACATTGGCTCCCCCCCCCCCCCCCTCCTTTTTGCAAAATATTATATGGTTAAAGGTATACTAGAGTATTGGTACTTCCCGAAATGCTCCTTGACACTTAAAGGGTACCACCACCCAAAAATAATAATCTTTTTATAGAAAGGTAACATTTTTAGTATTCCATTCCTTCAATAAGTTCACAAAAATATGTTTTCAGAAAAAAAAATATAACTGGAAAACGCATCTCATTCTCAGCCATGCGGTCATGCGGTCTGAATGCGCAGACTATTATGCGAGCAGAGCCAGCGGCGCTCTATGCAGAGCGAACGAATCATCCGGGATTCTATTGACGTACGCGTGAATTGCATTGGCGCACTCGCAAATGCCTGGCCCGTGTGGAACCACGAGATAGCCGTGGTTCCGTAAGTGGTGGAAATTAATTGCTTTGTTTATGAATTACACAACCCTTTGCAAAATGTTGGGTATCTATTTGATATCACAAAACGGTACCAAAACATATAATAATGTGTTGTCCTTTGCCTGGTGGTCCCCTTTAATTTGTTGGTTTTAATCATTCCATTTGAAAGTTCCTCGAATACAACATGTAAAATGAGAATCATTCCCTTTCAAATGCTTGCATACATGTTGTTGAAAAATTTGATTTCAAGATATATTATTCGTAAGTCTACCGGCCGGGGGCATTTTTACTTTTTAGAAAATACAAAAAAAGCTTATAGACTACTTTGAAGAAAGAAAAAAAAAAAGGTTTTTAAATAGTTGTTGATGATATCTTTCTTGAATCATTATTTTAACAAAACATTAAATGCACAATTTTGTATGAAAAAATGGCTAAAAGCCTAAAACCAATGAGTTTTTAGAGAGCTCCCTCTTGAGTTGTAACGGCTCCTTTTTAATGATAACAGAGTTTTTACTTTGTTGTTTGTAATTGTGTTTACCTTTCAAGCATGATGGAGTTATAATTATTAGTTTGTATCGTAATTATGGTTTTTGTTACCAAAGTTAAATTTGACCAATACTCAACTATCCCTTTAAGTCATCTATTTTTGTAATTTATCTAGACTTTAACTCAAATTTTTGCAAAGTCTCATTCATCAAATTGCATAGCTGGTAGATTAATATATCAATATCATTTACGCCTTTCTTTGTTATAATGATTTCATATTGTTTGTTAATTTTGCCTCTGCAACAATCATGATCCTAAATGAATGTCATCCTATAATATGCTTAATTTTGCATTTTGTCTAATAGATGAAAGGGCTAATTAAACAGGTTCATTCTATTCAAGTCAATTTTAGATTATTAGCTTTCTTACTCACTATTAACTATAATGGTTATCTGGAAAAGCAATTACTATTTACTAAGTTAACCCTAGTTAACAACAAAAGGATATCAAGTTGCATACTTAAACAAGTCAGTGAAGTGTTATTAAAGGACAATTAAATCCAGACAAATTCTTGTATGCACTGTAAGACACTAAATAAGATGAATAGTCCCTGAAAATTTGAGCAGTTGGTCAAGAAATAAGAAGACTATGGCTCTTTGAAAATAGCCATTTATTTCTACGAGTGACTCAAATTGGCAACGCACTCTGGCAAAGTTGTGGACTACTCCCCATACATTCTGTACACAAAATTTCAATTTTGTTCAATTTTCTCAAAATTTATGTTTACCCTTTGTTTGAGTTCAACATATGTTTTGTAGAATGCTTTTATACATAACATATCATGAGTTGGGGGAATGGAAAAGGTGTGACTATGAAGAAAACTGTAAAAATGGGAACATTTGTGTACAAAACATATGGGGAGTAGTCCACACACTTATCAGGGTGCGTTGCCAATTTGAGTTCCCCATAGGAATAAATTGACATCTTCAAAGAGCCATAGTTTTCTTGTTTCATGCCCGATAATGCTCTAACTTTCAGAGATTATTCCTCCTAATCTCTTCAAGTCTATGAATACAACATTTTCCTTGGGTTTCATTGCCCCAGTTTGGTGTTGCACTAAACAATAAATCAATTTTAGCATACATTTTTACAATAATTGTTAGTGAAAATCGTTCTATTAAACCAATGCTAAAATCAGTTTTAGTGTTTAGTGAAACACCTCCCGCAGTTATACTCCTGTTCAAACTAGATTTGAAGAGCTCTTGTCAACATTGTGTGGAAATTTTCATCTGTAATACTGCTCCATCTAAACATGAAATATAGAATTATGCTCAATGGACAATGTTTATATCTGACTATTTTTGTACCTTTGTAGCATGGGGTGTACA
The DNA here is from genome assembly GCA_037951105.1 of Echinarachnius parma. Taxonomy (NCBI): domain Eukaryota; kingdom Metazoa; phylum Echinodermata; class Echinoidea; order Clypeasteroida; family Echinarachniidae; genus Echinarachnius; species Echinarachnius parma. Next base: position 208,141 of record JBAMJV010007584.1, read on the forward strand.
ATTTTTCTAAAGTGCAAGATGGCAGAATTCAGAATCAACTTTATAATTGTGAATAAGTCATCATGTAACATATGCAGACAGAGCCGACTCGACCCGATCTGACTGGTTTCAATCAGGCTAGAGGTGGGCCCGGTCGGTTGGATCCGTTTCATCGTGTTGGATCGGCCCCAATTGGCATCCGACTGTCTCTCGACTGGCAAAATGTGTGTCGCGAGGCACTGAAAACTGAGTCGATCTGAATGAAAACCAGTCGAGTCGGCTCTGTCTGCAGATGGCTTTAGTCTAGACTTCTTTGCCCAGGACCCAAACTCGTCTTTCCGGAGACAATAAATAGGTCCTCCATTACGAACATCGGGTCCCAATATGTGTTTTTCAATATAAATTAACATGCGTAGGTACATACGTACGTGTGCATTCATTTTTAACGCGCACGCATTCATGTGATGTTACATGCGCGTTACCCATTATCGACGCGCGCATGTATTCGTTCGATCGTTCGCAATCCGAAATACCAGTAATAGCAGTGGGTTTAGTGGGTGACATACAGATGTTAACCGGTGGTGGAGGGAATATCAGAGAATGTTATACAAGTCCCAAGACGTAGTTCAGGGACTTATTGTCTTCACGTAATAGGCTTTTTATAGCATTTCAAATCCCGAGGGAACATTCCATGATTTTCCCCGACAACAAAGTTTACATCTGTTAGGGAAAGGATCAAAATTATGCTATGCAGGATATTGCAAGATCCTGCATTCGGAATGCTCTATTCAATTTTAACAAAGGAGGCATTATTCGCCATTCCTGTCCAGAGGGGGCAGAAGACTCCCTATTGTCCGCAGGACAATAACAAACTGGGAGATTACCTGGCAAGGCCAATTTCAATAGCTATTCAGAACCACGAAAAACTTGTCCAGAACTCTTGGCACAAAGGTCTTTTATTCGATATTGATTGGCGCAGGATATCGAGTTCCTCATTTCAATGGGGATGGAGAATGCAGGATCCTTCGATATCCTGCATAGCATAATTTTGATCCTTGCCCAATATATTATGTGGCAAAAGTAACACATCTTTATACACTTTCAGCCTCTGTAGCTTTTCGAAGTGATATGTTGAGAAGTTATTGTGACATCTTGATAGAATCCCCTCTCTCTCATTGTGACGTCATAATGCAATCTCTCTTGCAGTGCGCGCCATGTAATATAACACCTGCAGTGTAATGTAACAAAATATAAATATATATGTTACTCACATGACTGTGTTGAGCCAATCAATGACTCATATTTTACTAAGGAGTTTCAAACACAAGGAGATCTATCGCCAGTTAATTCAAACACCTGTTAGTATCAATGCATAAACAAAAAGAGTATTAAAGACTCTCGCTGCTTTGATCACGCACTGTGATGCCGCCTCAAAATCACTATGATGCGGTAAGAAAGTGATCGATTTACACAAATATTACTCTAGAAAGCACAATTTTGTGTCTTCTAAATTGAAATCCTCTTGTGTATCCTCACGACAGGTCAACGAGGTAATTGTTTGGATGGTTGGGGCTCGTGAACGATCGGGACAGCTTCTTAAAGAACCCGCGCCACACATATTTCCATATAGTTGATATCTAGCATTTTGACATGGCCTTGGATCTGAAAGCTATGAGCGACTGGTGAGAAAGGCTAACGCGTGAACAGATCGAGTCAGTCACGAGAACAGCATCCTCTTGTGTACGTTCTTGCCAGTCGTTTTCAGACACGAGACCTTGTCATTGTTATGATAGTTTGCATTCTTCAACCCGATCATCAACAATTGCCACATTGCAAAACATATGTACGATGTTATATTTATGATATGGACCAATGACTGAGGTTTTAATCGATTTAATAATAATCGTTACAAAAAACTATCATTTCTATTCAAAAAGTAAAATTAAGAATAAAATGAAATTATGTTTACCCGAAATGTTTCGGTAGGGGATGTATCCATCTCCATTGCCCTCTCCGATGTACAAGAGCAGGTCTGATGTGGACTCGGGTCCCGGGTCGGATACAGCTCCGGAGATGGCCTTCTGAAAGAGCATGCTGGAGACGGCAGCAGGAGACAGGTTGAAGTTGTTACCAAGGAGAATAGCGACAGCTCCTGCAAGATACAGGCAATTAGTAATGAATGGCAGGTAATCAAAACCATGCTGCTGATATTAGGCATGCAGTTGGTGTCATTCTCTGCACCAGATATAGCCTTCTGAAGGAGCATGCTGGAACCGGCAGCAGGAGACAGGTTGAAGTTGTTACCGGGGAGAATAGCGACGGCTCCTGCAAGATACAGGCAATTAGTAATGAATGGCAGGTAATCAAAACTATGCTGCTGATATCAGGCATGCAGTTGGTGTCATTCTCTGCACCAGATATATCCTTCTGAAGGAGAATGCTGGAGACGGAAGCAGGAGACAGCTGGAAGTTGTTAGCGAGGAGAATAGCGGTGGCTCCTGCACTGCAGGACGCAAGCAATAAGTTAAAGTGATACCTGTAAAGTGTCAGATATTGCACAAAATGACATTTGAGACTTCAATCCTATATCAATATCATTGTAAAATACAATTGAAAGATTTGTAACAGTTTGAAAGAAAACGATCACTGTTTACCTAGTGAAAAAAACGAATATTGAGTTCATATTTTATCACCGAATACTGATGGCCTGCCGTAGATTTGTTGCAGTAATAATCATCCGCTTGACGATATCCGCACCCGTGTATGTTTACAGACGGTACAGAATTCATGGAAATTGCGCGCGCTCGGCTCAAAGTTCAGTCGGGTCGGGAAGGTTTCCCACACGCGCTGGCTGGACGTGTTCAGCTACGACAATTGTACTTTATTTGAAAAGCATAAATTGCTAACGCTTTTCAAATAAAATATTTCAATGATAATTATCTTCATACTAAAGGGACATTTGAAAAAATCTAACCCTATTTTATTCTTCTTTTACCATAAGCTAAACAACACGGTAGAAGAGAAACGAGGAAGCTCCAAAACAAATTCGTGGAGTTAGACACTTTTCAGGCATGCCTTTAATGTCGGATCATCGAAGCTATGCTACTGTCTATTAGGCAGTTGGTGTCACTTATTGTGTTGGAAATTTTTATGACGGATCGTGCTGGCGATTTCAGTGGGAGACATGTTGACATTATTACAGAGGAGGAGATCGGCTGTTGCTGGATTCAGATCTATTGTAACAAGGACAATGAGTAGATACATTTTTGACGTAAGAAAAACAGCATAATTTATCACACTGTAACTGGAATCAAATCAAAAAATAATTATAAACAACAAGAACTGTTACTTGATATAGCGTATTTCATGTGAGTATCATAGCGCTTTTACTATTACTCTATTAACCTGGTCACCCGATACTCGCTGCAACCGAACTTGCGAACAAAGTGCACTTTTCCACTCACTAGAGAGTATTCCAACCAGTCGCATGGTTTGGCGTACACAGACAAACATTTTTGAGGGCTTACCGGCAACGTGCGGGGCAGCCATAGAGGTTCTGGTCATGACTTTACTGGCATCGGTTCTGCCAATGCCTGAAGATACGATGTCGTACCCGGGGGCGAAGAGGTCAATGCACGAACCGTAGTTGGAGAAAACTATCAGTGGCCCCGACGGTGATAGCCTGATGGCAAAACAAAAACAAATAGGGGGGAAATGCTAGAATTACTGCAAAGTTGACTGCAACTAAATTACCAAGATGTCATAGAAGACGCATATTTCTCAATACGTGTTCAAAAATTTGAGAAACTAGGTCGATTTTCACCGACGGTGATGCCCTGATTGCAACACTAATGGTTACTCACTGTTATAACGAGGTCATCGGGACTGCCAACTTTACCTCGTTATAAGCGGTACCTCGCTATAAACGATCTCATACTCAAGCACATTAAAATACACACAGTGATAAAAGCAACATGTGTTACGAGTAATGTGTTGTGTGTTGTAACAATGGCTTGTAATTGTGTACTGTGAATAAACAAACGTAATTGCAAGAGTCTCCAAGTTTAAAATTGCAACGATGAAGTTTGTTCAAACTCATTCACCTGACGATTTTTGTTGTTGTGCTGAAAACAACTGTCCTAATTAGAAATTGCGAATATGAATCGTTCTTGCGCTATGGGCGAACATGTACAACACCCATGAATTCAAGGGTGTGAGGCATTTTTTTTCCCATGTTCACACGTGAATTCACGGGCGCCTTCGATTTCTAGTCCGCTCCCCTACTGTTAAACAAACAAAACAAAAAATCACAACAACAAAAATCACGGAAAAACACTTCCCAGATGGAAAAAATAATCATGGAAAACAAAGTCTCTTTCATTTTTTTGAAACCTCGTTATAAGCGGGTTGATATCTTATGCTTTTCTTTGAGTGTGCGTGAGCAGAATGTGCTCATTATAACCGGAATCTCGCTATATCCGAGCTCGTTATAAGAGGGGCATTGTGCCATAGAAACACACATTGAAATACTCGGGACTGAATGGTTTGCCTCGTTATAAGCGGTACCTCGTTATAACGGGGTTTCCCTGTACATTGACATGCTTGCAATATGAAGGTAGAACGTGTTGCAAAAGGACATGGGGAAAATGATGCGTTTGATTAATTAACCACAGTTTCCCTGCGACTCTAAGCTCACATTCCATACAAGTGTGGCCTATTAAAAGGAGAACTGAACAACAGGACCCTATTCAATGTATGACAGCTACTACCTCGGGAAGACGAGCCGGTGATACAAAGCACACGTTTTTGTCGCTGTTTCCAGCAGCGACAGCTACGGTGATACCGGCATCGATGACGGCCTTCACAGCATCATCCAGGGACTGACTGCTTGGAGCAACAACAGACAAGGACACAACCGATTGTGGGTTTCCCATGCTGTTAGAGTGGTAAACAGTCCAGTCGCAACCTAACAAAATAATCACAAATTTTAGGACAACTTCAGTGCATGTTAATTTGCAGTTTCCGCACTAAGTTAAAGTTAAAGTCTTTCCCGTACCAATGTTGGCACATAAGGCGGCGCCTATCTCCGATTCATTAGCCCTAGGCCACACGTCTATTAAATGTAGCGAAAGTTACAGAAGGGGGCCAGTCCTCTGGTATCTCATGTGATAACTTTCCCTTCTCCGTTCTATAAATGCTGAGTGTCTGGCTAGAAGGCAGGAGGTACCATTTTAAAAGTTTTTGGTATGACCCGGTCTGGGTTCGAACCCGGGACCTCCCGTGCATGAGGCGGACACTCTAACCACTAAGCCACCGTGCTATTTAAGGGCAGCATGCTATTTAAGGGCAGTGCCCAGCCGTCCTAACCGGTGCCATGCTGAATCGTGCATATGAGAGAGACACTCGCATAACTCTCCTAGTGATAATTGTCCTCCATGGGGCAACTGTCCTAGGGGTAATTGCCCTGGATGATTGCACTGTGGGTTATTATCCTGGAAGTAATGGTTCTGGGGTGACTGTCCTAAGGATATAATCTGTCCTGGAGTGATTTTCTAGGGTAAATGTCTCGGGGGGGGGGGGGGGGGGTAACTGCCCTGGGGTGATCGATTGCCCTGTTGGTTATTATCCTGGAAGTAATGGTTCTAGGGTGATTGTCCTAAGGATATCTGTCCAGGGGTGATTGTCCCTGGGGTGATTTTCTAGGGTAAATGTCTCGGGGGGGGGGGGGGGGGGGGGTGGGGGGTAACTGTCCTAGGGGTAACTGCCCTGGGGTGATCAATTGCTCTGTTGGTTATTATCCGACTTGTTCTGGGGTGACTGTCCTAAGGATATTATCTGTCCAGGGGTGATGTCCCTGGAGTGATTTTCTAGGGTAAATGTATCGGGGCAACTGTCCTAGGGGTAACTGCCCTGGGTGATCTATTGCCCCATTGGTTATTATCCGAGTAATGGATCTGGGGTGATTGTGGTAACAAGGATATCTGTCCAGGGATGATTGTCCCTGGGGTGATTTTCTAGGGTAAATGTCTCTGGGGTAAATGTCTCGGGGCAACTGCCCTGGGTGATCTATTGCCCCGTTGGTTATTATCCAAGTAATGGATCTGGGGTGATTGTCCTAGAAGGATAACTATCTAGGGGTGATTGTCCCTGGTGTGATTTTCTAGGGATAACTGCCCTGGGGCGATTGACCTTAGGGTAATGGTAGGCCTACTGGGGGTGATTGTCCCGTTCAGGGATGATGGTCCTGGGGTGATTTGCGTATAAGGGTAACTTTCCAGGGGTTAATTGTTTTTGGGGGTAGTTGTGCTAGGGGTAAATTTATTGTGCAACCATGCTGTATTTACCCTAGTGGTAAACGTCTAGGGTGATAGTTTAGGGTTAATTTTCCGGATAATGGTTACACAGTCTTGCATTTTATTTTACTCGATTTACAGGCACATTTTATTTTCGTGATTAAAAGAGGGCATTTTATTTTTAACCAATACACTAGATCAAATTGATAAACACTGGTTCCTCAATTCCTTTGGTTTTAATCAAAACTAGAAATTTCCGCAATGCGAATGTATCCCCCAGCGCTGGCAGCGATTTTTGCGTCATCCTTATGTTCGAAGGAGGGACAAAGACATCCCTCCCCTCCCTCAAACAAAAGGATGACGTAGAGATCGTCACCAGTGGCCCGGACTATTATTGGCATGACTAGGAGCAGCATCACCAAAACAGTATGTGTAGATTAGAGTATAATGCATCTTTAAACAAAATTCAAAAAAAAATCTGTCAAGAAATATGACCTGCATGAGCCTGCAGAGGGCACACAAGACAGGCACCAAAATATGACCTTTGACCCTATAACAGACGGAACACAGGTGGCAGCATCACCAAACACTTACAATGTGTAGATTTGACTGTAAGACACACCTCCATACAAAATCTGAAAGAAATCCATGAAGAAATTTGGCAGTAGAGTGCACATATGACTTTGACCCTATAAAGGACGTAACAACGAGGGCAGCAACATCAACAAATATAAATTTGTAGATTGTACCAAGATACATTTCCATACCAAATTTGAAAGAAATCTGTCAAGGAATATGGCATTTAGACCGCAAATTAGAGTGCACACAAGACATCTATCAAAATATGACCTTTGACCCTATAAAAGACGGAACATTGGAGGCAGCATCACCAAAATCTATAGGCTTGTAGATTATACCATGATACACCTTCATTTAAAATTTGAACAAAATCCCTTGAGAAATGTGGCCTATACTATATAGCGCATGCACACAAACCATCCACAAAAATATGGCCTTTTACCCTATAAAAGACGGAACACTGAGGGCAACATCACCAACACCTCCATACAAAATTTGAAAGAAATCCGTCAAGGAATGTGGCAGTTAGAGCGCACACAAGAATATGACGCGGCGGCGGCGTAACGCTGCTGAATCCAAAGTATCCCCCTGCAGTAATACTGCTGCTGGGGGATACAATAAAGAAGGGTAAAATAAAGGGGGGCGTTATTACTTTGGCTAAAATTACATAGGGCGAGACCACTGGTCGAGAGTGGCGTAAGCGGGGGGGGGGGGGGGGGGGGGGGGCGGGGCGAGACCACTGATTGAGAGTCTTGTTAGCGGGAGTGTCCGACGCCAAAAAGTTTTGGAGGCTGAGATCAAGACCACTGGAGGGGGGGGGGGGGGGTACGTGGTCTCGAAACCCATTCAAACTTGTCACTTTTTAGTCAAAGGGGGTTGTTTGAACCCCCCCCCCCCCCCCTCCCGGGGACTCATATGATGACTAAGATAGATAGTAATAAAGAAGGTAGCTTACCAGCGAGAAAGCCTGACGATGTTGTGGATCCCATGCAATCGACGATTCGAACAACAACAATGTGAGCAGCTTTAGCGACACCATACTGTGTGCCCGCCGCGATTCCAGCACAGTGGGTTCCATGGCCGTTGCAGTCATTTCCCTAAAAGACAATAATCACAACCAGGGTTGCCATTTGGCCTTTTTTTCGGCCAGATTCCAGAAATCTGGCCGAATAAAATTTAGTTTGGCCGTGAAAAAAAATAACTTCACGGCCAAACAAATTTGGCCGAATTTTGGCCGTAAAAAGAAAATCTGGCCGTGAATTTTCATTTCTGGCCTTTTTCATAATTAAACAGAAAATATATCCTTAAAACTACTTTAAAATGTAATAAAACTTGAAATAATGTGTACAACATTCCTATCATTTGCCATGCGAGCGAGAACGGGCCAAACATTTGCGAGTGCAGTGCGCCAATGCAGCTACTCACGCGTACCCGGTTTGGAGAGAATCCCGGACGATTCGTTCGCTCGATCTGGACGTACGGACAGAGCGCGTTGATAGAAACACGCGCTCTGGACAAATTAGTCTTGTTCGTAATTCAGACACATGAACAATGCGTTTTTGTATATATTTTTTCTGGAAACATATTTTTGTGAATTTGTTGATAGAGTGGACTACTAAAGGTGTTCATTTATAAGAATATTATTTTTGGGAGATAATGGTACACCTAAACATATTCACGTGACCAGCACGTACACATTTGACATAACTATTTCTATTAGACCTATTCCCCTTGGCCATGACATCTATGTCAGACCCGAGTGTATTTTATATCAAAACTTGTTTTCCGTTGTTCTTCTAAATCTTGCCGTTTTCTTACGATCTGTTAAATCAATATCATAGGCATTATATTTAAACATTGAGAAATGTATGACAGTGTGTCGAGAGCCTGACTTTTTTTTAGAGATTTTGCATGGGGGTATACCTATATACTGCTTTTTTTATCTATACAATTTGGCCGTGAAAGTTGGCCGTGAAAAAAAAAGTTTGGCCGAATTTGGCCGTGAAACGTAAAGAATCTAGCTGGCCGTCAAGACTAGCCGCGATCTGGCAACCCTGATCACAACGTATGTATACACTTGTTGTCTCGCCTCCGGATTTGGTGATAAATGAAAATGAATATTTTATTTCAAACATAAGCCAGTTCTCCTTTTCTGTCATTTCTTGAAATAGTATATTTAAAGACATGTACTGAAGGGAATAGGCAATAGCAAATATGTATGCGTTTGTTAAAAAATGCCCAAATAATCGAACAGGAGAAACGGAATTTATACACCTACTCAACACCATAGAGATCGTATCCTAACTCGTGTCGATAACCATAGACGGTGACACCGAGCCCGTCACGATCGGTTTGTAGTCGTCATCGAGCGGGGAGGTTGACACCCTGGGTTCCCCCCGATGCGGTCCGAGACCCCATGAGGCCCGACTGAGCTGGCGCGAACGATGCCATCTTCCTCGATGTACTCAACAGCGTCTGAGGCCGGAGCTGCGAGTTGGCATAATCATGATATACAATAGTATTCAGTATGATAACTATGATGATAATGGTAAGTTGTCAGTCAGTAGTAGTAATGTATAAAACACACAGAAATTTATATCAATATTATTGATACTTTATATTACTAATAAAATCACATATATAACACACAATCCTATCTGTCCCCTGGTATATCGTCATCATCTATCATCATCATCATCACTAACATCATCAATCATCATCATCGTCGTCATAGTCACTCATCAGTCACAAAAATCAAAAATTTATCATCAATCATCATCACTATCGTCATCATCCACAATCAGCATCGTCATATAATCAGCAAGCCAGAGTGACCTGACACCTGAGCAATTAACGAATCGGTTACTTACAAGATCAACATTCGGTCAAGTGAGGTGGGCGGCGTAACCCAGGTAATACTTCCGGTATTTATGGAACACCTTGACACCTCCTCCGAGACTTGTGATGGTGGTATCGACATCTCGTCCCAGCTTAAGTGGGGGCCACAGTAGGGGAAGGCAGTGTACAAGCATATTTTATAATCAAGAGAACACATTTAGAAATATCATAAATGTAATTCCATAGTATGTGTTCAACTTTTAGTATACTTGTAATTACAAATTTGTTTTTCTTTTTGCACGTGTCTCTGGGAGTATACGTCTATCATTAATCATGTTAGTTCGGCATTGTGTCTCAGTCGTGAGAGCACGTGGTCGGGGGGTTTGATTTTTAAAAAAATCAATTTATTTGTGTAAGTTTACCTTACTGTTTATTAAATTATTAATATATTATTCGTCACCAGACATTATTACTCACTACAGTCAATATAAGCATAGATTAAGTACAAAATGTATCAGTTAACATTGCCTCTGATCTGTACTTGCAAACAACAAAATGGCGGGAAAAGTTCCGAAGCAACGTTCAAACAGCCTTCTACATCGAAATGAGAGTATACTCGTACCTTGTTGATAATATTATAATAAACAAATAATATCACACATTACTCAACACTGAATGGATTTTTGTTATAAATTACTTTAAACTGAATACATTTCGTTATAAGTAATGGGAGAGATTGAGTTTGACGATGTATCGGCCCGGTATATGCCACGGCTGCCAACAGCAAGTATAATCAGGATCTTCATAGTCTAGTTTTAATTATTGGTCAATTGACAAGTGTTATCATGGTTATGGGTGTGGAAGGAAATATTGCATTAGAAACGGATAGGAAACGTGAATATACATTGCAAAAACCGGCGAGGGTGTTGAATTAACACCACTGGTATCTATTTTGGTCCACACCAGTCTGATGTATACCAATATAATGTATACCACTACCAGTGGTATTAATTTAGCACCCTCGTTTTTTGCAGTGTAGGCGCATGGTGTAGCCATCATACTGATTCAGAATCAAAAGAAGAAATTATAAGTATGGAAGCATGTATAAAAAAAAAAAACGTGGGGAAGCTCATAATGGGGACAGTTTTGTTTATATAATTAATTCGGGTTTGAAAATAAAATACTTGTAGTGTTAATTCTGGTGACTAGAAAACGCAGTCATCTCCAAGAAAAGAAGTTTTTAGTTAGTAAGATTAGTAAGATCATGCATTTTTTATAAGAACTCATTGTAATGACCATAACCTACTAGAATTCGAACCAGATATGCACCAAAAAAATCCATTGTATGTTCGGCCCTTAAATATATAATTACAGGCGTTAATTTAGTTATTACGATCTAAGCACATCATTTATGTATATATCAATCGATTTTGTAAATTGAAAACAAGGAGAAAAAAGTAGTAGTATTGATGATCTCAGCAGCTCACCTTTTATCGCTCTGCGGGTAGGAGTCGAGATGAAAAGTATGAAAGCTGTCTGAATTGAGTTGGGTTCGTATATCACAGTGCCTACGTCACCAGGGGATTTTCACAAAGATTCTAAGTTGAACTTAACTCTAAACCATGGAAAGCCGTTGGTTTCTTTGATTTTTGTTGTCTGTAACGGTTCTTTTAAAAGGCATAAATTGTTGCTTCAAACCATTAATATTTCCTATTAGCAAGGATATTTCATGTTATCAATGTAAAATTTATGAAAAGTCCAAAATTCGTGCATTTTTGCCTTTTAATCTATTTGTCCAAGGCTACAATTGGCTCACCATAATTCAAAGGTCAAACTTTTGTTAAGAGTATTTTTTAGAGTTAATTTTTTAGAGTTAAATTCAACTTAGGATCTTTGTGAAACACACCCCCCCCCCCCCCCCCCCACCCCGTAACCTTTACATTATATACATTTCTCCGACCTTGTCATACTGATATGCAGTCAAACCTGTTTATAGTGGCCACACAAGGGAAACAATACAAGTGACCACGGAAGAAAGGTGGCCAATACGGATAGAGGATCACTATTTTGTGCTCACTATCGACAGGTGGCCTCTAAAAAGGTTTACTGTTGTCTGCAGACCCCAGCTTGATTATGCATTGTTTAAGCGGTGAACAAACTGCTTAAAATACATAAATAATGATATAATAGTACAATATAAAAAAGTGAATTGAAGGCTCCCTCAGTCACTGGAATAGTTCTCGAGCGAACACTAGCCAAGCTGAGTAATAATTACAAATCGTTTTGATGCGCAATGGACTTGATGTAAAAATGCAATGCCATAAGCATAATACATACTGGTATAATAACAATTCCATTATTTAATTGTGTGTTACAGGTAAAAAATTAATCTTTACATGTGTACGTTATTTGACATGTGTAGATAAAAACAGATATGAATATATTATATCAATAACGCTTACGTTTGACGTGGTGTGGCAAGATTGGTTTAGGCGCGCGCTTTCCATCTCGAGATCCCGAGTCAAACCCAGCTGAAGTTTGAAGTTTGAAGTTTGAAGTTTTATTAACAACAACAAAAAATACATCATCATCATCAAATACATGTAAGACAAAATTAAAGTACTTAACAAGACAATTAAAGTAAAAAATAACAATGTCAGACGTGTATCTACCTAAAATGCATTAGGTCAAAATCAAGTTGTTGCTAAAGGAGAACCGAAAGTTAGCACAAGTGCTAGTCGAGATCGGTCCTCTCTATTCTATAGTATGAACTATAATACAAATGACAGTATAAAATAACTTCACTATAAAATAATCATTATAATTAATGAGGTATACATTGTATACATTCTACCAAAGGCATTTCTAACCAAGCATGTACAATTATTTATTTATTTACCAAATACATTGTGAGGGCCTTACGAAATGAATATCTGTTTTTTTTTCTTTAATCTCCTGAGGCAAACTGTTCCAAAGTTTTGACCCAACAAAAGAAATGGAGAATGTCCCTTGAGTTGTCCTACATATCGGCAAACGTAACATAAAGTTTTCTTTCCCTCTGGTATGATGTAACACTTCACAATATTCTAGTAAGGAGTGTGGTGAATTTCCTACGAAAAAATCATACACAAATGTTGAAACTGCAAGTTCATGCAATCTAAACATGTCCAGTATCCTCAAGTTTTGAACAGTGGTTTGAGGATGTTCTAAATAATGAGAATGTAATCGCTCGCACAGCCATCTTTTGGGATAAATAAATACAATTCAAGTGAGATTTATAGCTACTGCCCCACACCTCTATTCCATACAGTATGTGGGGTTTTATAAAACATTTATATAAGAGCACAAGAATATACTGAGGCACAAAATATCTTAGCTTAAAGAGCAAGCCCACCTTTCCCGGACACTCTATTTACACATTCAATATGGTGTTTCCCAAGTCAAGGTGCTATCAATTTGAACTCCTACAAAAGATGCCACACTCACTTCACTTATATCTGAATCGGATAATCTAAGGACACCATTTATATTAACGCTCTGCCGTTTACTTTATAATAAACATATAATAGTTTTCTTTAAATTAATAGTGAGTTCTTATTAGCGTTACACCATTTTTGAACTTCGTTTATCTGCTCATTAACTTCATTTATATCAATTTCCGTTCGACTAGCATCATAAGTATGGAAAATATTTGAATCGTCAGCAAACAATCTAAAACTAAAATAGTTAGTAGAACGAGGTAAATCATTAATATAAATCAAAAACAATGTAGGACCAAGAACTGACCCCTGTGTACACCGCACGTTATATTCTTCCTGGCAGATGTTGCCTCCTTATAGCATAACGCCTGAGAGCGATCAACAGATAATTATCAAACCATTGTAACCCAACACCACGAATACCATAATGTGCCATCTTTCTAAAAGATATTATGATTTATAGTATCAACGCCTTTTGAAAATCTATAAATATAACAAGAGTAACTTTACCTTCATCCATTGATCTCATAAGTGTATTAATAAGATTAATCAATATATAGTTTAGTACTATATTTCTTACGGAATCCATACTGATGTTTATACAAAATATCACTAGTCTCTAAAAAATCCATTAAACGAACATTACAATTCTCTCAAATATTTTTCCAACAACAGGCAAAACTGAGATAGGTCTATAATTTCTGGTTCCGCCTTTGCCCTTTTTTTATAAATAGGTGTCACCTTAGCTACCTTAAGACAATCAGAAAAGTACCCTTTTCTAGTGAACAATTAAAGATGTAAGTCAATGGTACAACAATAAAATTAGCTGCATCCTTTATCAGTCTTACTGGTAAATTATCATATCCATGAGTTTTCTTACTGTCTAGAGCACACAAATATCAAAACTTCCCTTTCTGTAACGGGTTTCCAAAACAACGATTTGTCATTCCTTCTCCCTAAGTACTCCTTATAACTATAACATACGTTTGGAATTTTCCTTGCTAAGTTTTGACCCAATAGTGACAAAATAATTATTTAGCTCCTCGCTATGTCTCCCTCAGAGGACACAACTCTCTCGTTTGTCCATCAGCAAGACAATTAATCCATATTACTGCTCTCTACCCAGTGGTATAAATAGGTACTTGGTCGGGTGATAATAAGCCTCCAGCGCCCGTTGGGCAGCTGGGTTAG